>CAEFZY010023985.1:0-29691 GCA_903066815.1 Brachyrhaphis roseni
ATTTCAGATCTTCCATAACTGACTGACACCTGCTGGCCTCAGGTTTGCAACCAGCTTCTGACTGAGAAACCAGTAACCTGCTCCCAGAGTCAGAATCTCACTGGGGAAGAAACTGCATTAGGTTTTCTATCACTTTATTATTTCTGCTATAACTGATGTATATTTGCATATAAAATAAGTCAATAGGGTTTAATTTACAATTTTTATGTCTTCGTGTCATGAGGTAGATCTCAGCCGGCCGGTGAGAGAAAAAGTAGATTTTGGTCTCAAAAAGTATGAGCACCCCTGGTCTAGAGAAAAAAAAGTAAATTTGAGACTTTCAAAAGTCAAAAATTTTCAACTTTTGTTCTTCATTCAGTGAAGTTACTTTTAAAAAAAAGTTACTCAAGTAAATGTAACTGTTAGTCTTTATGCAACAGCAGCTGGGAACTGAAAGCTAAGTGGAGGTCAGAGGTCAGTGTCTCACCCAGCAGCCGGTGGAAAGAGGCCAGGAGTCTCTCGTTGCGGCAGAGCAGGGCGTTGAGGTCGGCGGGGAGGATCTGGCTGGTCCGCGTGTCTCTGAGCGTCCCGTCGTTTTGGCCGCTGGCGTTTATGAACCAGCGGGACGTGAAGTCCCAGCCGGACTCGGCGCCGGCCTTCAGATCCACGAACAGCCGCCGTCTGACCTCTGCAGAGAGAGAGAGAGAGACTCACACATCCAGGGCTGTTTACTACGCATCCATCACTCCGCTGCTACAGGGAAACTACAACCCTGAGAAAGACAAAACAGGAAGAGGAAATTTCAAACAAAAAACTCAGAAAGTTTCAGATTAATCCCAGAATTATTTTAGAAAAAACAAGGGAATAGAATAGGTGAAAATGTGGTAGAAAAAATATGAGGAATGTTGAGATTAATCTCAGAACATGTCTAGAAAACACAAAGAAATATCAGAGTTTGAAAAGTAGAATATCTGCAAGAAAAAACTCTGAAATTTTGACATAAATCTCAGAATTTTTTTACAGAAAAGAAAAAAAGAATTTCTGAACTCCAAACTTGCTAAAAGCAAAACTCCGAGAATTTCTAGTGAAATTCTTTGGAAATTATCAGTTTTTCTAGACAATTTTTGACAATTCAAACTTTTGCATTTTCCAAAGTTTTTTCTAGAAAATCTCTGAGATTAATATCCAAATTTCTGAGTTTTTTCAAACAAATGTTTGACTTTTCAGACTCAGAAATGTCCAGATTTATTCTACAAAATTTCTGAGGCTGGAGTTTTTTAAAGTAAATTTTAGACTTTTGGAGTTCAAAAATGTTCTTCTTTTCTTTTCTAGAATATTTATGAAATTAATCTAAAAAATTCTGAGTTTTTTTTTTTTGTTGACAAATTTCCTCCCTTTTTTCTATTTATGAATGAAAGGTCTACCTCTGTTCTGCAATTTTAGTATAAAAAGCAAAAATGTCTCTTCTGAGGAAGAGGAATAATAATTTTAATAATTTATTACCATCGGAGAGTCCTTCGGCTAATTCCAGATCGTCTGTGTACGATTCAGGCCTGGAAGCAAAAACAAATTAATGTTGGTAAAAATGCAGATAGTTTTGTTTTTTTACACAAACTTTACTGCTTAAGATCCACAAGATCAGAGTTTTTCTTTTCTTTAGCTTAACTTTTCTAAGTCAATCTGTGGGAAGTTCCTGAGTTTTTGTGTAGCAAATATTCCACATTTCAAACTCAGAAATTTCCATAATTTTTTAGTAACATTTCTGAGATTAATCTAAAATGAAATTTCCTTGTTTCTTAGGAAGGAACATTCTGAGCTGCAAAAATCTAAAATTTGCAAGAAAATTTACACTTTTTTAATGTAACTCAGAACTTTTCTATATTTTCTTTTCAGTAAATTATCAAAGTATTTTCTCACAAACACAGATATTTCCTTTTTTTTTTTTTTTTTAAATCTGAGATCAATTTCAATATTTCTGTTTTTTCACCGAAAATTTCTGTGATTAATCTCAAACTTTGAGGTTTTTTTAAGCATATTACAATTTTGTGACTTTTCAAATTCAGAAATTTCCTTATTTTTTCAATAAAATTTAAGGTATTAATCTCAACATTTGTTTCTAGTAAATTTTCCACTTTTCAAATCGGAAATTTCCTCAATATTTTCTAGAAAATCTCTGAGATTAATACGATTTCTATTTTTTCAACCAATTTTTTGACTTATCAAACAGAAATTTTCTCTTTTTCTAGAATATTTCTGAATTTAATCTCAAAATCAAAAAAAAATTCAAGCAAATGTTCCACTTTTCAAAATTCCCTTTATTCTTTCTGAAATTTTCTGAGATTAATTAAAAAATTTCTGAGTTTGTGGCAGACATTTACTTCTCTTACTGGTGCTAATAAATAGCTGTAAGCTGTTTTGAATTGATTAATAAAATCATATTTAAGCAGACAAATGCTGTTTTATAGTTTCTATTAATGTACCTGGAGTCCAGAGAGCCACATAAATAAAACTTTGTCAGAAGTTTGAAATGAGTTCCTGCATTACCTGGGCAGGTCCGCCTCCACGTTGAACCGGTTCAGAACGTGTTCTGACCCGGTTACCGTCACAGTTACTGAACGGTTCTGTATCCAGAACCGGTACTCCGTCTCCAGAACCGGTAGAGCTGCGCTAAAAATGAACGGGAGGCGACATGTGAGTGCAGAGCAGCCTGAAATGTGACGGCGCCATTTTGTTTTTATGGTTAAAAATGGCTTCCTTAGAAAAGTCACCGGAGGAATTGCTGGTTGCCGGTTGCTCTGTAGTAGCTCTCCACCATCAGCGGCAGGAAGGGAGGCTGGCTGCGCCGCTCGTAGTAAACCCGCCCGCCGTTGGGAACGAACCCGTATCTGAGGGAGAATCACAAGAAACTATTCGATCAGATCTTAAAAATGTCTCTGGATCAGGGGTCGACTTAACCGAATATCTTCTGTCTTTGACATGTCTTTTTTATTTACTTTTACGACAGAGTATTAGGGCTATTCTAAGAAAAATAAATGAATAAAATTACAAGAATAAAGTCAAAATAATACTAGAAAAAGTCGTACTAAGAGAATAAAGTTGTAAAGTTGTGTGAAATCTGTCAAAAGTGAATCATTGGCGTCAGATTTTTCCATCGCCTTTACAAAATGTCAAAGCACAAGAAAGTAGAGCCAAACTAAAAAAATAATATTAAGTAAATGCAAAACAATACCAGAATAAATTTGTGATATTACGAGAATAAAGTCAAAATAATACTAAAAAGGTAACAATATGAGAGTATGGTCATAATATTTCGAATATTTATTATAATTATTCTTATTATTTTCTCTGTGTGAGAGGAGAGTCCTGATTGGCTGTTCTAATTACTCCATTGTATTTTAATAAAAGACGAGGACAGATTACACACAGTTTCAACTTTACACACAGAGATAATTAAAACTTCTAATCACATCAACTAGTGAAATTTTACCCGATTTCAGCCTGATGACGACGAGATGTGGGTTATCTGTTCAGCTTGTTGAGTAAACAGTAAACAAAATAAAAATAAAAATGGAATTAAGTTTCATTATTAAGCTTGTCCCCCGTTGCCGAGTTCCATAGCAACGGGGGAACTCAGGCGAACCCCGTTGCTATGGAAACCAAACTTCTGAACGAACTTCCGGCGTTCTTTAATACCTTTCGACCAAGAAGAGGAAGTTCTGAATCATGCCGTACGCCGTTTCCGTCATCTCCGACAGAATGAGCCCGTTGATGACCCAATAGGAGTCCCTGTTGGATGCGAGCGGAGCGTCCTGATTGGCTGATGGGGTCAGAACGGTCAAATTGACGGCACTGATTGGTCAAACTGCTTGGCTCACCAGTAGTAGAGCTCCCTGAAGCGGCCGCCCGGAACCACGACCGGATGTGGGGTGAAAATCTGAGAGTAGAGCTCCGGGTGATCTTTGACACTGGTTTGCATCTGGAGGAGAGATTTGTTGTTTTGCATAATCCCTCATTTCTTTAGATCACAGTATTTATCGGGCTTAAAACGATGAATCCCAATTAAATAAATTTCAATTGTGGCGATAGTGGGATGAAATGTGGAAGAGTTAAAGCGGATTGAATACTTTAGCAGGTTGCTGCGTGTGTAAACACGCTAACCTTGCTAACGCGCTTTTACTGAGGGTGAAACTGTAACTCGTCTGGGTGAAGAAGCTGGAAATCGTCACCTTTCTGCCCAGAGATTTCCACAGGCCGTGGATCTGCTCCGCCCACAGCCGCAGCTTCTCGTCTGCGATTCCACTCAGGAACCGCGGCCTGCCACAGAAAGACGTCTCCTGTTAACCAGACACCGCTACAAAATACACAGATCTGTACGGAAGACGATTAGAGTCACTGGGGGGTAAAAAAGAATAAAGACATTTTTTCTCAAAAATCCTCAGAATTAATTTTTTTTCCTCTCAAAATTCGGACTTTTTTTCTTAGAACACAATTTTTGTTTTGCAGAATTCAAAATTGTGAGTTTAAAACTCAAAATTCTGTTTTTTCCCCTCAGAATTCTGATTTTAGTCTCAGAATTTATTTATTTTTTTGTCAGAATTTTGACTATAATCACAGAATTCTGACATTTTTGTCTCAGAATCAGAATCGTTTAAATTGTTTATGCTCTATCAGTCAAATCCAGCAGGTAATTTGGAACAGGCTAAAGTGGTTAAAGTGCTACACATGTATACAAATGAGAAAAAAAACAACTGATTATTTTCATATACGAACAACATAATTGGGATGCATCTAGGAATGTTTGGCTATTTATTTGGATTTTGACATAGTTGACACAGAATCCAAATTCTGAGATTAAAGTATTTTACTATTTGGCCCTAATTCTGTTCCGTAGACCTGAGTGGAACAGCTTGAACTCACTTTTCCTGCCAGTCGGTCGGCGTCCACGTCTCAAACTCCGTCCCCGGTTTGTCAAAGTTTGCCTCCAGGAACTCCTGGAGCTTCTCGGTTGGGATGCTGGAGTTCGGCCACTCGTTTAATAGCGTTTGAAAAGTCGCCAAAACTTCACCTGTGGAAGATTTTTTTAAATAACTAATAAGAAAAGCAGAAATCATGGATCTGTAATGAAAACATTTTTATAGAGGCACAGACTGACCAGGAGGCGACTTCAGCTTCATGTCCACAAAGTGTTTGTCATCATTGAACAGCTTTGCTTCCTGCATGTGATGCAGGATGGGGCCTGAGCAGTAGATTTCACTGAAACGAGGAGGTAAAACCATTAAGAAACTCCAACTGGAACATAATAAACCCCATACATAAGAAAACTGAGATAAAGGTTGACATAAATTAAAATAAAATTACTAAAACTTTTTTTTCTCAAAAAATATTTTGTCAAGTTAGAAACAAGAAAATGTTACGTATTTCATTGGAATATTGTGATTTATTGGGAAATGGACCATACGCTAGTATAAATATTGTTTTAGACTTTTATTTAACTTTGGCTCACACCAAATAAAAAAAGTGTAATGCAAAAGAGAATGATTCAAGAAAATCAAGCTGCTGCTGGAGTCAAGACGGATTTGCAAGGAAAATATATTTTATGTTGTAAATGCAGAAGTAAATTGCAAAACCACTTATCTGTAAAACATGTGATAAACCTAATCTATTGAACATGACATTTTCTAATTATGTAACCCAACCTTTGAACCAACTCATGTAGGATTATCAGCAGGCTTTAAAAACGACATGACAGCATTATTACCACTTATTTATGGGAATTGTGCTGATTTTATGTAGCTCCAGATAAGTTTGAATTTCAAGATGGTGACGCCCATAAACACTTTTAGCAGCAGTTCTAAATATTTTAAGGTTTATGTTTTGTAAGCAAACGCCACTTTTAATTTTCTCTGTTTACAGCTACAGGCACTGCATGGAACGCTGACTTTAGACATTTTTACACGTTTGTCTTGTAAAATAAAAGTGTTTCCACCAAATCCTTCTATTGCTGATGTGAGGAGCGGCCATGTTGAAACACAAAATCAGCCTAAAATTATAACTGGTGTTGCTCCCAGTTTCCCAGTGGGAAATCTGGCTTCCAAGGGCGATCGAGTCGATTTTTCTAACTCGAAAGTCGCAATTTTCCACAGATCTGTATTTTTTTCTAGTAGTAAAAGGAGCCCAGACCAGGAAATGAATGCAGGCTGGCATTCCTGTATTTAATGGTTTTTTTTTTTTTTTTTAGTAATTCTAACATTTTAAAGTTTGCAAGTGACTGAAATGGTTTTAGTTACACAAAGTTAATCAAACTAAAAAATAAAAATGTTTTTAACCCCACAATCATTGACTTTATCCCATTTATTAAGATGCATATATTCCTTATGCTCCATTTTTTGTTAGATTTAAGCATTTTTCCTGAGTACAGGTTTTACTACATTTCCACATTGAAACGACTCCCCTGCTTGTAAAATTAGTTTTTCCCAAAATTATCAGAATGGACTTTGATGTGAAATTAAGAGCTGCAAATCATAAACAGATACAAAAAGTTACTAATAAACTTTCTATTGTGCCATTAACAAGATCACTAATAAAATTTTAAGTAAATGAAAAACAAAATTAAAAGCAATTTTCCCTTTGTTTTAAACAGAACATGAACTTTAACCTTCAACACAGCCAACAGAACCAGATATAGTTCAACAAATGCTTCATTCTTTTTTTTCTGTAAGTTTAAATTACTTTTAAACAAAAAGCATAAGTTAAACTGGATTTTTTTAAATCATCTTACCTGTCGCATGGAGGAGGCAATGAACATTTCACACAAATAAACAGAGTTATGAATGAAAAGCAGAAGACAACACGATTCTCCATTTTGAGCTTTGAGTCGAAGTGGCAGATCGGGCTCCAGGTCTATACCTGCCCCAAAGTGCGCCACACCGCCCTCTAGCGTCCGCTCAACAAACTACACACACCAGACAATAAATTTCAGTGAGTTTATTTATCCAAAACGAAACAAAAAAACTTCCAATCCAATATTCAATATCCATGACTTCTTGAACATGTAAAATTTGCCTCACTGAAAACCGCCAATTACATCAAATTTAAAAAGAAAAAAATAAACACAGGCTTTAATAAATTTACTTAAATTTGGAGACTTTAAGTTAAGGTGTACTCCATTTGAACACGCCATTAGAAAACAAATTGAAGGGGCAACTCTTAAATATTTTTATACCCGTTACCAAAACGTTGGATTTGTCTTTAGGTGCCCGCTTGTCCCTCCCACCGTTAACCGATGCACTTTCGGTTGTGACGTACTCCCGTCCGGCGTTGTGACCGTTGAGTGCATCAGGGCAGCAAATGCGCCAAATTACCCACCCAATACTATTTTTGTAAAGAGACCTTAAAGACGGAGACAATTTGGATTCAAAATTTATTAACTTTAGCCAGCGAATCCAGGGTAAGATGCTCTTGTCTCGGTCTTTAGGGTTCAAAATGGCGACCTGCGTCAGTACGGCTAATTCCAACTGAAACATTTTAGCTTCGAGTCGTTAGCCGTTACTAACGGCAGGAAGCCAGGAAACAGACAGCTGCCGGGTGTCTGAACGACGGTATCCCTGTTCGCTCGGTAATGATTAGGTCGCTTTTGATTTTTAGTTTTATAATTTATACCCCTACCCCCCCCCAAAAAAGAAAAATAGAGGACCCTCTCCTCAGAATTAGCCAAATTAAAGCCACATTTGCGACGATTTCTGGGACTACAAAACCGGGAGAACAGGAATCAGAGCTCCGACCAATGAGAGTGGAGCTTTAATTGGAGGAATAATTCTCATTGGCTGGAGCAGTTGGAAGCATCTCACCAGGAATAAATAGGGAAATTTGTTGCAAAAAGCAAAAAAACAAAGATTTTTATGTCAAACTGAGGCCAAAACCCCACAATATAAAGCAACGACAGGCTGAGCACAGACGCCACAGGCTCAGCAGAACAACTACTCTTTAATTTTTTTTCTTTTTAGGCCAATTATTCAGCAGTTCTGCACCATAATATATTTATGTCATCAAAGATGTAAATAAAGCAGTCAAAGTTAGAGCAGATGGAAGAAACCACCATTCTCTTTGTGTTTTAAGTGCAACTCAACCTGCTGAGTTTGTTTTGATTAAATTCCTGCTACAATTTAAATCACATGGATCATTTTGATGCATTTGGCGAACATCTAAAAAAAAAAGAAACAAAAAGAGGGGGATGGACAAAACAGCTTCTGCCCAACAGGAATTTATGTAGCCAAGCTTAAACATGGCATAAATCAACGCAACAGCTTCCCTTCAGAAAACAAAAACGGCCAATTAAGCTGCACTGCAGCAACAAGCACGACTACGCCACAGATTATTCCTCTTCAAAACACCAGCGATCGCTTTGACAAATCAGTTTTTGGAGGCGGTTTAACAAACCTGAGCTGGTGACACAAAGAAAAATAAGATAAAAGTCATCAATCTAAACACAGAAGTTAAGGGAAGCCATCTTGTTGACTCTGTGCTTGTTAACACTGGTAGCAGGAGAGAATAAGGGCGACATTTAAACACTAAGTGCATGTTGAAAGAATTGCACTGTCAAATTTTTAGAGTAATAAAAAAAAAAAAGAAATTACTGATTACCTCAAAAACATTTCATGAACACAGTCAAATAAATGTTTTTGCAAATTTTTTCTTCTCTAAAATTATAAATAAACTCCCGGGCCGAAGTTGCAGGACAAACAAACTGGCAGTAGAGGGAAAAAGATCTCCAGTGCTAATGGGCAGCTTTCCAGTTCGCCAGCCAGTTACTATTACAATTTCTTTTTTCTTTTTTAAAACAATCTTAAAATGAAAGTATGTACAGGAAGTGAAAGCTGAGCCCCGCATGTCGGCTTCGTGTCTCGCAAAATAAGGTACGACAAAAAAGAAAAACAAAAAAAAGACGAAGGAACGCCACTGGAACAGGAATCCTCACAAATCGCGGTGTTTTGTTTTTTTTCCGTTTTCCACGTTGCTGCTGCTTTTTCTCCTCTTTTCTCTCTTGACTTTTAGTGTTTTGATGTTGAAGACGAGCGGAAAGGAAAGGGGTCAGGGTCTCTTGGGAGAACGAGCTTCATCACAAGCAACCGAGCAGTCTGGTCGTCTCTTGGCGAAGGAAAAAAAAAAAAAAAAAAATCCAGTCTGTGCTCTTTGAAAATCCAAGTTTGCCCTCATTTATCCGCCAGACCAAACCGGTTATGAATCCTCCTCATCTGGTCGGACGTCGACCGGAACCTATTCTCAATCAGGTGAGCATGAATGTGGAGTGATTAAAGATGGCGGGGTTATTACTTCGGAACTTGTCGAAACTGCTCGTTAAGGCACTTGTTACAAATTGGTGAAGAGTTTTGAAGGTGAAGACGTGCAGAATGGAGGGCGTCCTTTCGGGGTCGGAGGTCAATGTGGGTCAGAGTCATTCCGGTTGTTTTTCATTTTTTTATGTTTGCGCCGACGTCGTTTCCGTTTTGGTCCCGTTCTTTCCTCCTGCCGCTCGTGTCTTCATTACGTGGCGGAGCAGCGCGAAGCCTCTCAGCGAGGCCGGTGAGTTCTTCCAGAAAGTGTCCGTCTCCAAACGCGTTCCAGGTGGCGGCATCCGAAAAATAAACTGTACACGAAAAAAGGTTTAGAAAAAAGAATCCAAGACAAGCAGGGGGTGGAGAAGGGTTTGAAGGAGAGCGGAGGCCAATCTGTAGAAGACAGATTACAATCAAGTCAGACAGGAAATTAGAAAATACATTTTTTATAAAATGTAGCAACTTTTGAAAATATTCACACTGTTCACATTCCAACTAGGAATGCACCCCTTCTGATGCCGATATCTGAGGTTTAGTATCGGCTAATATCGATCCGATACAGAAAATCAGCTGAATTCACTTAAACATTTCTTTTATGGATGCACTGATTTATCAGACAGCCAATTTATCAGCGCTGATTTCCGTGATTTTGGGTGATCGGCCGTGAATCAGATCTCATCTACCTCAGGTCTAAAAATCAGAAACAGAGGTTTGACTGAGACCGGCCCAAAAAGTCATGTCTGCACGTTTCCAGTTAATAGTCACCTCACCATTGCAAATTCAGCAACTTTCTTACTGTATTTAGCAACATTTCAGATAACTGGCATTGCCTAAAATTGGAATCCACTGGTCAAGCTTTTTAAACATCTGTAATCAGCCAGAAAACTGATCGGTTCACCCCTAGTTTCTTTTTCTAAACATCAAATAAATTTGTAATCAAGTACATTTATATCAATACTGCATCAGCAACACACGCTGTGATAAACCAATTAGACGTGCAGTTTTCTGAAAGACTGCCGGTCACAGATCTTTAAAAAAAAGCCTGACCTTTTAGGTCACAGGGTGGGGAGGGAAAATCAGCATTTGGTCAATGCTGATATTTGGCCATATTTGGCCCCGGAGCCTTCAGTTTGGCACACGTTTGCTGTACCTGCAGGCTCACTGCTTGACCTCTTCGCCGCTCTCGCTGTGGTACTCTGCCACGTACAGGCTCTTGTCGATGATGCCGGGGATGGGCTTGATCTCCGTCCCCAGCTGCTCCTCGATCGCCTTCAGGTTGAAGCGGTCGTCGTACGTGATGAGGTTGATGGCCAAACCAAGATGGCCGAAGCGTCCTGGGAATCAATCACACAGTTCGTACGCTCAAGCATTTTCAAGGCAAGTTTTCCCACAACACTTTGGAGAGAACAGCAGCACAAACTAACTAAAGACGACGTTTCATTTCACGACTGTATAATTTATCACTTATCAATAGTGACTTGTGACAGCATTTTATACAGCAGGAACAACTGAAATAAAGCTACATTTTATTTTAAATCAAATTTATACACTTGACTGGTCTGTGAAGGAAAAGAAAACCAATTTAACAAAAAAATTTCAAAATTTTAATAACATTTAACAGATAGAAGATAGGCCAACTTTTATGAGACATTACATTGACAATTGAACTAAATTACGTAAATGTATATTACCTTCTTATTCATGAACACAAAATACAAAAAGTCACAAAATATTTCTATAAAATGTTCTCGCAAAGTTCTCTAGTATTTAGCAAATTGAAATAATTTTAGTGATTCCAAGTGACCAAAAGCAAGAAAAGTTCAGTTGGTTTAACTTCAGACCGTGAGGAAAATAAAGTGCATGTCTTTTTATTCTGTGTGTGAAAATATCTGGTTTTAACTGTAAATGTTTTCCAAAGTCAGGCTTTTAAATGAGCGTTGAATTGCACTTTATCAAAAAATGCCATTTGAATTTCAAGCATTTCAGGATTTTAAACACTGTAGGGATTTAAAATCTTCAAGTTACTGAAACAACATTTACTCCAGGAATAAACTCCGCTGCTCTTACCAGATCTCCCAATGCGATGAAGGTACGTCTCTCCCAGTTTAGGAAAATCAAAGTTGATCACAACATTCACAGCTTGAATGTCAATTCCTCTCGTGAAGAGGTCTTAAAAAACAAACAAACAAACAATGGAAACAGTTTACCGAAAAGTACCATATACTGTAAAGGGATGCAGATTAAACATGATCAGATTCATAAAATGCATCATAAACAGGAAAGTAATTTGCTTTTGGTTGTTCTGTGAATTAACATGGCTGTATAAATATCTAACAGGAGCAACTGTAGATGGCAACATGATGTGGACTAAAATAAAAACTAATTAGTCAAATAGATACAATGGAGAATTTCAGCACTCAGCTTCTATGCGCCACAAATCTGGAACAAACTTCCAGAAAACTGCCAAACAGCCGAAACACTGAGTTCCTTTAAATCAAGACTGAAAACCCAAATGTTTAAAGTTGTTTTTGAACCATAATAAATGAAACATCGACGATGATGGCAGTTAAAATGTAATGTTTCTTACTGCATGATGTCTTTCATATCTTTGTGCTTTTATGATGTAAAGCTCTTTAAACTGCCTTATTGCTGAAATGGGCTACACATTTTAACTTGATTCATAATTTGGAAAGAGTAGAAATTGTGATATCCGTAAAAATTAGATGTGTAAAAATGTATAAATTTGGTTATATCTGGATAATTTGCATTTCCAGCAGAAAACTGCAGGATGAAATCCAGGCAGAAAATTATTCCGATACCATGAAGCTACGTTTACAAAAATATTAGATTTACTCATGACACCACAAACAAGTGGAAAGGAGAGATAATCTGAAGCAGCAGCTATCACCACAAACACGGTGCACAGGAAATGACAAGGTGCATGCTGGGTAATTACCAAACGTTCAGACAAACACTGCACACAAACAGGCCAAATAAATGTAGAGAAACAGCAGGACCACTTTTCAAACTGCAGCAGCTAATCAACCAGTTACAAATAAATGAAATGTGATCCCAGGTTCTGAATGAGACTGAAGCAGCTTTAAAATGTAACTACCACCAATCAGACGAGACGTTTACACATTGAAGCGCCGAGCAGCTGCATCACTCACCAGTGCAGACCAGGTTTCGGCACAGCCCATTTCTAAAGTCATGGAAAACACGGTTGCGATGTTCCTGAGAAATAAAAAAGAATAATTTAAACTTCAGACTCAGAAAGTTAATGAGTTGAAGCAACCAGACTTTGTTTTACAGTGTCTTTTCAACAACTGGAGTCGTATGAACTAGAGGTGAACCGATCAGTTTTCTGGCCGATCACCTATTTTAAAGCCCGATTCTGATTCTTGTGTCTGAAAAGTCACTAAATATAATATTTGCTAACAGCTGCTAGGAAATACCACCATGTGGGTCAATACTAAAGGCCTCCCTTAAAGGGACATTTCTGTTTTTTTCAGTCCAGCAGTTTTGTGGCACATGGTGCGCTACAAGCTAGTTAAGTATTTTCCCCAACTTACATTTAATAAATTAAAACACCTGAAACCAAACATTTCATTATATCCTCGTATTAAATTAGCTGCTGTCTTAGAAGCTACATGTCTGTTGCTAAGCTAAAGCTACGCTAGTTAAACAAAGCAGCTAAGGCTGGGCATTTATCATTGATAATCATTATTGTGAAAAATGTCTCGTTAGAATTATGATCAATGATTGTCTTGGAACATTTCTATTAATGTTTTGAAAAGAAAAAATATATTGCTAGTTACTTTTACAATTTTCTCCACTTTGTTTCATGACAGCATTAATAAATATCAAAAAATATGATTAAATGCAGATACTAGATAGATACTTTATTGATCCCCAAGGGGAAATTGTGCTATGTGCTGGTTATTAATATAAATCACTTGTTTTTAATCATTTTTATCATCTATAACTACATACTGTCTATTATAGCAGTAACTTGCATTGTGTGAATGAGAAAACCCAACAGCAGCAACTTGGCATTCTCTTGCTAAAGTCCAGACTGTTCATATATAATAAGATGGCGATGGATTCCCCTGATATGAACATTTTCAGTTTGAGGTGCTTTAGATATCCAAAACCTTCTGGATAAAAAAACAACAAAAAAAACAGCAAATCTTACCAAGTATTTTTGGTCTAGTTTCTAGTGTAAATATCTTATTGTATATAAATTAGGACAAAACTAACTTACAAGTAATTTTTCAGCAAAATATAGGAGCTTGTTTTAAGTAAAAAATTCCTTAATATTGATGAAAATGTAATAATCCATTGGCAGATTATTTCCAATGCCAGTTTCCATAATTATTAAGGGATTATTTATTAAAACAAACTCATTTGTGCTAATAAAAAGTTACTTACAGGTTAGTTTTGTCTTATTTCAAGTGTACTAAAAAAAATACTGTCATATTTGGTGTTTATTATCGTCATCTTTATGTCACTACATTTAAAAAATGTGACCTGTCCCTTTAAGGCCCTGCTGCCATCTGACAACATGAACAATTACAGGAAATCATTGTTTTCTTTGGAGCAGGAGCTCAGGTTGAGCAACAATAAAATGTGATAAGAGGACAGTAAAACTCGTTTTCCAGCTGACCTGTCTCATCTTGGCATGAATGTAGAAACATGAATAACCAAGCTGGGAAATCTTCTTGGCAAGAAGCTCCACTCTCTGAGAGGAGTTACAGAAGATTATCGACTGGTTGATCTGGAGCTGAAGGCCAAAGAGAAACAAGGAAATCAGTGTGTGGACAATGCAGAACGCCATTAAGTCATGAAACGAAGTTTATAGCACAAACTAAATTTTTTTGGCATCTTTTTTAGCCACAAGAACAGCTAACTCTTGTTAAATACAGATCTGGCCGTGTCCATGTCTGTATTTTATTAAAACCCACTGGATGTTTTTGGTCTTTGTTACAAATAAATTTAATAAAAGCCAAACCCTGGATGAATACTTTGTGCTGCACGTTACATTTTCCATTTTAAGATTTTAATTGCATCATTTTTGAACAGCCTAGCATCAGAGAAAATTTCACCAACATTGATTTTAAATGCGGATCTGCATTTGATGCCAATTTTAGGCTGTTGAACTGTGATCGAGGGCCACAAATGGCCCCCAAAACAATCATGAAAACCCTGGAGGGACTGAAAAGATGTTCAATATTATTTACTTTTAGGAAACAGTTATTGAACATCGAAACAAACAACTTTAACAGTTTATTGGGTTTTATCAATACATTCTGGCGCAACCGGCCCGTTAAGAACATTCAGATTTTTGATTTGGCCCAAAAGGAAACTTGATTCGACACGCCTGCTCTGGACTCTAAGGGGACATAAACAGAACCGTAAAGATGACATTGTGCTTAAATATTTTATCAATCCAATCAAACCAGTTTCTATCCGTTTTCATCAACCGGTTCCTAATTCTTGCGAATTATCAAGGAAATTCACACAAAAAACAAATCCCTACACTTCTTTGCGTTAATATGTAATTGAGAGTTTATTGCAGACTTTTTGGCAAAAATTATGAAAAACATTGTCTCCAAGCGACTGTCTCCTCCCATCTGCAGGTGGCAGTATTTCTTCTACTAAACAGATGCCTCACCTGATGCTATAATATAAAGTCTCATTTACCATCACACATGAGCGCAAATATTTATAAATTACTACCACAGACTGATTTTTTTTAAATCCCAAAAACAATGGCAAAACCCTGCAGGGACTGAAAAGATGTCCAATATTTAATTTTGAGTTAATATTTTTACGGTTTGTTGGGTTTTATCAATACATTCTGGCACAACTGGCCCTTTAAGAACATTTATGACCTTGATTTGGCCCAAAATGAAGATGAGTTTGACCAAACTTACCCTGGAGAACAAGGTGTTGAGGCAATGGACCTTTTGCCTTTCTGTTACATAAGCATAATACTGAGTCACTCCCTTCAGCGTTAGCTCCTCCATTAGGTTGATCTCATAAGGTTTTTGCAAATGTGCATTCTGTAACCGGGATAAAAAATACATTTAGATGATTCTAGAAGCTTTAGACAATATTTTTTTTTAAAAAGTGAATAAATGTGAATTTTTCTGATACCATAAACTTCTGCACACTGAGCGGGAAAGTGGCGGAGTAAAGTAAAATCTGCCTCTGTTTGGGCAGGAAGCCCAGCATCTCCTCCATCATGACCACAAAGTCCTGAGACAGGAGCTTGTCAGCCTTAACGCAGAGAAAACGTTTTGTTTATTCAGAAAAAAACAAACAAAACAGATATTTAACACCAAAAATGACTCACTTCATCCAGAACAATCATCTGAACCTGATTGACTTTGGCCACTCCTTTTTTGATTAGGTCTAAAATCCTTCCTGGTGTAGCAATAACTACATGTACTGGAAGACAAAAATAAAATAAATTATAACATTAATATCTGTATTAATCCCGATATTGGGGGGAAAAAAATAAAAATCAGATCAGATATTTTTGACTGTGCAGATCTATTGAGCCTAATTCTACGCTTTTGTGTTCTGAGAAACATCACATTTTATTTATTTTACATTATATTTAGATTTCCTAATTGCACTTTCTGAATTATTTAAAAGGTTGTTGCAGTTTATTTTAATGTCAGTTCTCATTTATTTTACATTAGATTGCACTGATTAAATACATTAAAGTTGTGGTTTTTTTTAGTCTCTTTAGGTGCAGCTTTATAAAATCCCATCCTGGTGGGAATTGGATGCTCACCCGTTTCATCGAGCCTCATGATGTCGTCGCGGAGGTTCGTCCCTCCTGTGGTCGCCATGACCTTCACGCCGCCCATGTGTTTACTGACCTGGATGCATATTTGGCTGACCTGCAGTGCCAGTTCTCTGGTGGGCACGATGACCAAAGCTGCAAATAAAGATCATATTACAACTCAAGCCGAGCTGAGATTCATTTACCGTCATGTTTCTATTAGAACTGCAGTCAAAAACAAACGTTTCTGAGTGGGAATAAACATCAAGTCCTTTGGATTTCTCACTTGCCTCAACATCGGAATAAATAATGCCAGATATTTTAGTTGCTTACATCCTTGTGCGAGTGTTTATAGTTTAATTAATGCGAGAAAAGGCTCATCTGCTGATGACTAAAGTTATCAAATTTACAGCTTGTTTGGAGATGATTATTTACGTCAAAAAGCTTTTGACATTTTTCTGTTGTGGCACCAGAAGGATTTGGAATATAAATATGAAATCTGCAGGTTTCATAATGTTCACCATAATAATTATTTGTCCACTTTGTAACTATTTTGGCTTTAAAATGTTTGTTTTACAGAGACAGGGCTCCCATTAACTGCAAAAACATAAAATCTTACCAAATATGTTTTGTCTTGTTTCTAGTGCAAATAAATCAGTAAAGTTTAAAGAAAATTAATTTATAAGTAACTTTTTAGCAACATATAAGAGCTTGCTTTAAGTCAACAATTTGTGATTGTAGATTTTAAAACATACAATTCCACAGTCAGATTATTTCACTATAATGAGCCATTTTTCCATTGTTATAAATGAAATAATCTGCCAGTGGAATTTGTACATTTTACTCAATATTAAGGAATGATTTACTTAAAACAAGCTCCTATTTCTTGCTGAAAAGTTACTTGTAAGTTAGTACACTTGAAGACAAAGCTGGCATATTTGCACGAGAGATAAGAAAAATATTTTTGCAAGGTTTGGTGTTTTTGGAGTGTATAAGCAATGATTGGTCAGGAGAGAACGGTGAGAATGATCATGTAAATGCAACTAAAAATCAACTGAAATTCAAAGCCTAGGAACAAAAAAATTACATAAATAAAACAGGCTGGACATTTGTTACAAAAATTTAATCTTCAGATAAATCTGCGAAACAATTCTCTCTGCCCACAGAAGAGAGTTTATATGGGTTTTATTTTGCTTTAATTAAAGAGTTTGGAGATTAACATGCAGCTATTTTTGGAATAATTCTTTTTGAAGCAATCAGGGAATTCCTCATCCATTTTCACATTTGCACAAAGTCTTTTTGTTTTTCATGGCATAAACCTGAGACAAAACTCCAGATTCAACTCTTGACATAAAAAAATAGAGGATTTTTCAACCTTCTCTAAAATTTAACTACCAACATCAACTTTACATTCCCCAAATTTCAAAAAGATTTTTAATTTTTTGTTGTGCAATAAAGAAACTGCATAAAATGTAAATTCACAACAAAGGTCTCCAGTAGAACTAAAACTAATTTGTGTCTCTGAACTCTCAAGTCGCTCGTCCTGGATGCAGTTTCATTTTCCTAATCGTTCTCGTTGTGTGAATCTGCAGCAGCAGCTAAATGAGCAGAAACCAAACTGACCCTGTAAACAGTCTTTCTTCAGGTCGATGCGTTCCAGCAGGGGAATGAGGTAGGCTCCGCTCTTTCCTGTGCCGTTCTTGGCTCGGGCCAAAATATCCCTTCCTGACAGTGCAATGGGAATGCTTTCCTCCTGCACAAAAACAAAACACCTTCAAACATTAAAGCGTCATATCAATTTCAAGCAGAAACCAAATTAATTTCCCTCCACGAACTGATTATCGCAGTATCTTCAGTCTTTTCCTGTTATCACTTTTAAATCATTATTATCCACCACTCTTTAAAACAGACATGAAAGATTAAAGTTAAAATTGGCTCACTTTCAAAATTTCATTCCATTCTGATCTGAGTTTAACATGAGAACCAGTTCAACAGTTAAAATATTTCCAGCTGAATCAATGGGAGAGAAAACGGAAAGGCAACGGCAGCCCGAGATAAAAATAACTCATCTTCAAATGTAAGAGTTCACTTTCTACCAAACCCAGTCCAGACTGGTTCGATCTAAACCCACAAATATCCACAGAGATTAACACAATAGCAGCAACTCACCCAGAAATCAACAGATATTATATATGTCACGTTTTGAGATAACTTAAGAGTTTATTAAAGGAAAATAGTCACTTCTGATGAACATTTTACTACAAATATTTGATGCGTTATGTTGGTACCAAAGCGAATCAAAGGAAGTAGTTAATTACTGCAGACATGTACTTTACAAGAAAAATAAAGTTTAAGTAGTTATTGCAATAAATGATATTGTTTACATAATATAATGGTAATGCTACAATAATTTAGGAACGCATTCTCAAAGATCAATAAATGTTTTAACACTGGAACTGGAAGACATTTTAAATATCAAAAATAAATAGAACAGAAAAACAAATAAAATTAATTATGTCTTTCAAATATGTATCTAGTAGAGACAAACACCAGACTGCAGACTTTTGCCATTCAGTTTTTGGTAGAAATAAAGAAACAATAAATCAGAGATGATTGAGTTAGTGTTAATATCTGATTTATTGCAACAGGTCTAACTTTGAGAACCAGTTTGAGACTGTACCTGAATTGGAGATGGCTTTTCCCAGCCCATCTCAAAGATTCCCATAAGTAGCTCCCTCTTTAGGCAATAATCTTCAAACTCATTGCCTTTAGTTGCAGTCACGTCCTGCATTCACAAAATAGCTCATGAGTAGGATTACAGGACGTATAGATATGTATTTTGCCATTAAAATTTTATTTCTACTTACCGAAGTTTTGATCCTCATGTCCTTTGGGGGCAATTTCAAATTCTTCTTCCAGTCATCTCCAGGCCTGAGTGGGTAAAGAAAAACATTTACAGTAGAAAGATTCTAAAATTCAAGGAAATCATAAATAAGAAGCGCGTGAACATTAAAGATGCACTCATGAAGATTATGATTCTCAGGACTGATTCCAACAGATTCTCACACAGATGAGTTAACTACCAAAGCATCTGCCTTCTGTATTTATCCTGATATTGTCCACCTAAAAATGCACAGTTGACATGATTATATCCTGAAATCTCATGTCATTTTTAGCATTTGTCCCACTGATCTGAATGAATCAAGTGGAAAAAATTGGTAGCATCCAATAACTTGGAATAAATCAAGTGTAAAAACCGATAAAATCCAACACTATAGAACAAATCAAGTGAAAACATTGGTAGAATGCAATGTATTAGGACAAATACATTGCATCCAAAATATTGGATAAAATCCAATATTTTGGAACGAGTCAAGTGGAAAAATAGGTAGAATTTAATAATATAGAATGAATCAACTAAAGACATTGGTAGAATCAATGCTTTAGAACAAATCAAGTAAAAAAATTGGTAGAATCTAATATTTTGGAATGAATCAAGTGGGGAAAAATGGTAGAATCCATTATTTTGATGATTTATTGCGACATCTTTGGTAAATAATTTCTTCGGTGGCAGGACTTACTTGATAACAGCGTTTGTTGGAGGGTTTGGCTGGGAATTGCCGTTGATTGCACCTTTTATCATCTGGTTTAACTGTGGAGGTTGAGGACCTCCTCCACCTCCACCTGGTGCCCCTGCAGGTTTCACCGAGCTCCTCAGCTGTCCGTTCTGGTTGGACAAGCCCAAAATCACTGGGTTCTCTGTCCTGGTGGTGCTCATGTCCACTTGTTTTTTTTATTTTACTCCAATACCAATTAAATCTTTAACAGTCTCTAAACAAACCAGTCCACTTCTATGGGACTACTCAAACTAAAGGTTGCCCTTGGCTTTTCAATAAATCAAATTACTCATCAAAACTAATGGGGCATCAAGTGTCAAGAAATGAACTAGTCCTTTCGAATTTACTAAGACTTACGAGCATGAAAATTAAATAAGGGCTTGGCATAGGGTTAATTGGCCAACTTTATCTGGAAATCAACACGCCAGGAAGGCTTAGTTAGCTTTTAAACGTTGGCTCAGTTAGCCATCCCGTTAGCTTAACCGGGCCTCTGTGTCCTTTCAAGTCTGTCCAACCCTGAAATATAAAAAACAAAGAAGGAAACATTGTTAAATAAAATCAGGGGTTAGTAAAATAAGTGGTTCACAATATCTAGCACTAAAAAGTGCATTTTTAATCGTAAGAAGCGCTAGCTAGGAGTTGGCCTAAAGTCAAAAGTTAGCCGACCCTGCGGTGACCGTTGCTAAATGCTAACAGCAGGGCAAAGCGTCACGGTGAAACCTATTTGCCATCTTAAACATATTTATTGTTTCACATATACATACGTGTATACAAAAAAATAAGGTATATTCTTCCCAGTTTTATCCAGCTTGTTAAACCAACGTCAAATGGGGCTAGTTAGCGTCGAGCTAGCTCATGAAGCTAGAAGTTTGCGCCAGCAATGAGGATTCCGTATTAAAATATGTTCAAAAAAGCTCTAACACGACTCACATCTTCTGCTCTGTGTTTTAGAGTTAAATCGTCTCGAACAATATTATTAACAGTCCGAATTATTCGCTTGTCGATTAGTGACAAGTCTGGGTAACTACGAGCTAACTGGCTAATGGAAGCGAATTAACGTTCACCATTAAAGGTAAAAGCCGTCAGAAAACGCAAACAGTCGAATACAAGTCATTACTTTGTCTCGGGTTGAGTACAAACGCAGTTACCTTGGATAACAGAAATAAAGCGGTTCCGTTTGCGGTTTTTTTGTACAGTGTACTGGATTTTTTTAGCTGACTACGAGAGAGTCTTGTCAAACAAGGATTCAAGATGGCTCCCAGCCGTATTTGAAGCCGTCCGCAGCCAACAAATCAGCTGATTCCATTTCAAATCAACAAATCAACATTTCAGGTTTCCTCCCAAACAGATACAGATCAAAATGTCAACATTTAAGCTCTAAGTTCTTTATTTATTAAGCTTTTTTTTTTTTTTTTGTATTTTCATGCAGGTTTTATGAGCTTTTTTATTGAAATAAAGTGATTTGGAAACATTTTCTTTTGCCTGATTGTGTTATTTCTTTGATACTTGCATAAATTATTGTCATTTTTGTCCTTAAAATACCAAAATTTCCACTTAACTTTCTGATTCTGTAATTTTTAAGTAATTTCTTGTATGGATATTTTTCACTCTTACCAGAGTAAAATACTCTGTAAAGTAAAATACTCTGCTCTTCCTATATTCAAGAATATTTCTGTCACTTTGTTGTAAAAACTGTCCTCTTTTTGTTAAATATGAAAAATCTTTGAGCTTTTATAGAGGTGATGGTCAAGAATGGGAATTTTTATTTAACGTTTCTGTATTTTTCCGATTGTTTTCAAGAGCAACTGTTTATTTTAAGATTTTTTTTTTACTTTTGGAAATTTTCTGATTTTGAAATGCCAGCAATTTCTGACTTTTCAAACTCAAAAAATTCCTGGGGTTTTTTTGTCTTGAAAATTTCTGAGAATAATCTAAAAATTTCATGCAAAAATGTGACTTTTCAAATTTAGAAATCGACTTGTTTTTTTCTGTAAAATTTCTTAGATTGACCTTAAATGTTTCAGAGATTTTTTTGGCAATTTTTTTCAACTTTTCAAATTCAATTATTTCCTTTTTTTTCTTGCAAAAAATTCTGACAATCTCAAATGCTGAGATTTTTTTGGCAAATTTTTTGACTTTCCAAACTCTTCTTAAAAAAAAAACAAGGAAATTGAGAAGATTAATCAAAATGTTTTGCAGTTCTTTTAGGCAAATTTTTAGCTTTTCAAACTCATAAATTGTCTTGTTTTTTTCTCAAAGATTTCTGATATTAATCTAATTTTGTCTGAGTTTTTAACATTTTTTGAGTTTTCAAACTCAGAAATTTCTGGAGTTTTCTGGAAAATTTCTGGGATTCATCTCAAAACTTTTGATATTTTCTGGCAAATGTACTTTTCAAACTCAGACATTTTCTTGATTTCTTGAGGTGTTTTTGGCAGAAATTGACTCTTTTTTCCATGTTCTCTTCAGATTTTCAGCTGCTCTCATGTTGCTGAACACCTTTCCTGCTAAAATTGTTTTCTCTCTTCATGAGATGTAGAGCTAGAAACTCAGCAACAACCACATAGAAATCATTTTTCTAGACCAGACAGCCGGTTAAAGACTAGTCCTGTCACGTACAGCCGCTCAGAGTTTGACATGCATGACTTCACTTCCTGTGATACCAACTTATGAAACCTGGGGAAATATGAGAATGAGGCATTTCCAAAGCAGAATCATATCATAACCATGAAGGAATAAAGCAGGTTCACTTTGCATGTCTTTACAAAGATAAAATAAGTGATAATTTTCTTTAAACAGGTTAAAAAAAACAACAATAATAAACCACTAAAATGGCATAAACACAGCAGCTATTCTCAATTTCTGTTTCTGGTGTTTATTACACATATTAGTAACAAAATACCATAAATAGGCCACAAAATTATAGATTTTGTGGTTTAATAGAGGTTATAATTATTCACAAAGTCAAACTAGTATATTTAGCTAAAACATGATAAACTGTGTAATATTTAGACCAGTGAACACAACAGATGTTGACAGTCATACTACTTTGATAAATTATTTCAGCATAGAAAGTCTTCTCCGTAAGCAGTTTTATGCAAAATAATTTGTGTGGACAAATGAAGCAAACTGTGACTGAAAACTTTGATCAAAGATGGTTTTATACCTCCAAATGTTTTCATATTAAAAGCAACACACAGCAGCAGCTTAAGGCTGAAAATGCACCGCGTTTCAAAGAAAATATGTGAATTACATTCAGAACCAGATAAAGACAGATTTACATTTCAAATATGACAAAATGTTTATTTCGCTCCAGCTAAATTATCGTATCTATAAAGCTTAAACTGGACCTGCTATGCAAATGGACATTTTGCATGGTTTTTGTTGCTCCATTTGGTCTCAACTGCTCCTCTGCAGGCGCTGTACAATGGCTGCTGGAAAAGACTAACTGTTTTGTTGCTGACTTACCATCCAGAAACCACTTGCTGCATTCATGTTGGTTGTGCAGGAGGCTGTACTTCTGCTTTTCAAAGATGTACAGTTGTATAATTGCGCATTTGTTGAGTTGGGGGGCGTGGCCAGCAGCAGCTGATTTGGATTTAAAGTGACAAGATGCCCTAAAACAGCTTAACGTAGGCAGAACTGAGCAGACTATAATCTCATAATCTAAGAATGATTTTGATTTGTAGAATTCTCCTAATTTGTTCAAGGAAACATAACAGGTCATTTGTACACATTTAATCGGCCTTACTTTCTAAAGAAGTAGTCCTACATTTTTTGAGTATCTATATTCTACATGAATTACCTGGGGAAAAAAATCAAAAAGCTTAATAAATTTTAATATAAACTTTACATTATTTTTACACTAAATAGATTTAAAATTTCAGTTATTCCTGAAATGGTTTTGTTGTTGAACTGGAGTGCTGATTTTGCTACACATGGCTGAATCCTGAGTGCACAAATGAGCCTTATCACAGATCCTTCCTCTATAAAGTCATTATTCTGACTTTCACCACTTTTGGACAATAGAGCACATTCATAATCTATTCAAAGCTGTGAAAACAACACTGTATTTTTCTCTGTATTTATAAATATCTACTTGTTTTCTGGTGAACGTGTTTTAGGAAGATTAAAGACAAACGTGTGACCAAAGGAAAACTGGGGGCATGCATGACTTGAAGTGAAAGTCGACTTCAGTGGCGCCAAGCAGATCACAGGAAGGCTCTCCACATAAGTGATCAAAGTCAGACTGAATGTTTTAAGGTCTCAAGAGTTTGAACTTATTTTATCTACACTGAAAAATATGCTAGAAGCTTCGTAGCATCTTTAAATGTAGTTTCAACAAGAGTAACTCTGGTAGCCTCTCTGCATTGCCAAGGTAAGAAATCCTCAGTGGGGGAAACTTTTTCAGAAGAAGAATTCAACTCGTTTGTGGCGTTTATGGAAATCATGGTGTCTTGTTTCGAAACGCCATATTTTTGCAGATGATGTGGTTCTGTTCACACCTTCAACCCGTGACCTTTACGGTTCGCTGTAGCGGTTTGCAGATGTACGATGCCAGCCAGTAGGAGTTTATTAATGCAAAGCTTTGCAAAAATAATCGTGCTTTCAGAGCAAGTGCCAGTCTGTCGCCTCCAAAAATCATTTTGAGTGTTTTTATGCTGTTCTTTTTGCACACTTCAGTGCATTTCATTACGTTTTGAAGTGTGTGAGAGAAACTAGATTGTGACTAATTGTGAAATCGAAATAACATTTCCTGTTTCTCAAACATTTTAAACAATAAAGGAATTCGCATTCAACCCCATTTTTTGCAAACAACGCGTTTCTTCCTCTTCTTCACATATAAGTCGTTTCCAAAACACCAAACTTTGTGTTGATGTTTGGAGGCTACAGACTCTAAAGTCCCTGAAACAAAGTGAGTGACCAAATATTTAAACAGTTAAGGTCAGAAATCAAACAAAACTCTGAATATTGCCATAGAAAGTACCACAGTAAAACACGATAATACTGGTATTCTTCCCAAAAGAAACAAAGACAAAGTCTCCTTAGTAGATTTAATTTTAAATTCTGAATTGTTTTATTTAGTTTTATTTGAACAAGTCCTGTCTGGTAGTGCGGCATTTAAAATGCTTATTTGAGTAATCAAGGTTAAAAGAGTTTTACTTTCACAAGTGGAGCATTGCTGCTTTCGCCATCATGCTCCACTGGTCGCATGAAACTTTATCAGATATTGTTTTGGGTTTATTTTAAATCTAACAACCACAGAGACAATAAGTAAGAAGAAAAGAAACAAAAGAAATTGGGGAAAATCACAGGTCAAAACAAAACAACCTAAAATCAAGCAACTAAATTAGCCTGGTATTTATTGTATATCCAAAACTTTAGAGGGATTTTATGACGGTGCATCAGAGCCGTCATAGATAGGAAAAAAAAAATTAAAAAAAGAGTACATTTTCGCCAAAAACGCAGAAATTTAGAGACTAACTTAAAAAATTTAATTTTTTTTTGTAGAATTGATCTAAAAAAAAATGTTTTCAAAATCTTTAATTTTGCACGTTTGGTGTATTTAAAAAAGGAGTCTAGTTTTCATTTTTTGGACTCAATTGAATTAATTTATTTTCAGTAATAAGGACAGGATTTGATTTGGGTCACTTTGTTTCAAAACCCTCACTATATTTAGCCAATTTTTAAGAAAGAATAAAAGCTGATTTGGCTGCAGAAAAGTCGGCTTTTCAGTAAAAATCAAGTTTTACCTTTTGTTAAAACTTATAAAAACACAAATACATTCTGTTGTACTTTACATTTTCCTGTGTAGATAATCATGTTAAGAATTTTTACCCTGATGACAAATTAAAGATTTTCGTCTGCATCTATGGGTCATAGGCCACAAATGGCCCCCGGGCCACACTTTGGTCACCCATGATTTAAAGGGAAAGAAGATCAACACCCTTGAAGTCTGAAAGAGAAAAAACAAACTGAGAAACCACAACAACCACCAAAGCTAATTTTCTAGTTTGTCAGTAAATATCTCTGATTTTAAATAAGCATAACACAGAGGTGGAGAGAGAACTCATAAAATGTAATCGAGTAATATCTGTAAAGTACTTACACTGTTTGTGAGTTAGATAGGAACGAGTCGAGAGCTGGTTCTAAGCTTGTTGTCATAGCAACGCCAAAGCAACTGCCTACCAAGATGGCTGCCGGTTACATGTGTGACGTCACATGAGAAAAGTTGAGCTGCAGGAGCCACTGTTGGACCAGAAGAGGGCATCACTGGGAGAGTTTTAGGCCAAATGTTGCAGAATTAAACGGATTTACACAAAAACAAGTTGAGCAGAAACATAAAGATAGTCATCTTAAAGCTACAGTACGGAGTTCTGAGAAAAGCCTGAAAATCCAAACAAGCACACATTACAGTTACGAGGTTTCCTGTAACGTCAGGTTGGGATTTCAAATGTCAGAAAAAAAAAATCTTTTTAAATTCTTTGTTTGTTTGGGTTTTTTTTAGAAAATTTCCAAGTTTTCTCGAAAATTTCTGAGATTAATCACTAAATTTGAGTTTTTGGCAAAAATGTACTCCTTTTTTTCTATCTACAACGGCTCTAATATACGGTGGTAAAAATCCCTCTAGAGTTTTGCATCTACCATAAATATCAGGCAACTTTATTTGCTTAATTTTAGGTTGGTTTTTTTGACCTAAGTCTACTTTTGAGTCTACGACGTTTAATTTGTCGCTGTGGCTGCGCGTCGCTGCTCCTGTATCCGTTCCAGAAATCTTTTTTCAGCTGCTAATTCTGTTCTCCGTGTCTCCACCCAACAGAAAACTTTAGAAGGCAAATTTAAAAGGAAAGCATAAAAGGAAGTGTGTGCGCTTTGTCGCTGCATAAGTGTGAAACGATCATCTCCAGCCGCGCCGTCATGGCTTTCACAAAGACCTTCACTGCAGACATGGTGAGACTTCAACCCACATTCAAAATAACGCTGATTAATTCAGCATTTAGAGCACATTTAAGTGTTTTTTTTAATCTATTTTTATCTCCAAATACTGGATTCAGATTATAATTTAAGTCTATTTACCTAATGTCGCATATTTTTATATTTTAATGTTAAAACCAATACATATTTTTAAAATGGAAACATAATATTTGTATTTTTTTCTTTATTTTGAAACTGCAATGCAATATTTCTTGCTTGTTTGTTATCTTATCATGTAAATTGCCCTGTTGCTTAAAGGTGTTAAATACACCGAGACAGGAAAGATGTATGTAACATAAGGGATTTATTCAAATTAGGTGTGCACTGCTTGTTTCCTGTTATTTAACCAAGCAACCAGAAAACAAGAACTTGTCCAAAGCATATTGAATATTTTTTTAAAAAATGTGCTGAGGGGCTGATTTTTCTAATATAGCAGAAAAAGAGGAAATAATGCACATAATCAGATTTATTTATATGCTTTTACGCCTTATTGCGTATAAAATGGATGCTGTTTGTTGTCATTTGCAGCTACATGAATTAGCCGAATTAAAAGTAGCAGCCAAAATTGTAAAGATCAAGTTGTTTAAGTTGAACTGATCAGGTTCTATACATTCAAAGTTTTCTTTTTATCTAGTTAATTAAAACCTTTAATGTTTATTAATGTAACTTTATAAGCAATTCTTCAGTTTATTTAAATAGCACCAATTTACAGCAAACATCGTCTTAATAAAAACTCAACATCCAACTGGAAGTTTGAGAAAAAAAAGTAGAGAAGCACTGACACAGGAGTACTTTCTATGTTAAGCAAAAAGCAATTCAAATAAGCGTAGCACGTTTGTTATGGTTGTTTGTTATGGAGCGAAGAAGAATAATTTCAAAGTGCTCTGGATTTTGGATCAACAGTTGGCATGTAACTAAATTTTGTGGATTTCCCAATAGTAATTATACACTGCAAAAACAGAAAATCTTGCCAAGTAATTGTGGACTAGTTTCCAAAGAAAATACCTCAGTAAAACATAAATAAAATACTAAACTAGCTTAAAAGTAGCTTTTCAGCAAGTAAGAGCTTGTTTTAAGTCAGTAATTTCTTTATATTGATGAAAATGTTTGGTTCCACTGGCAGATTATTTCATTTATAATAAGACATTTTTCCCATGTCGTAATTGAAATAATCTGCCAGTGGAACTACGACTTTTCCATCAATAGTAAGGAATTATTGACTTCAAACAAGCTCCTGTTTCTGGCTAAAAAGCTACTTGTAAGTCAGTTTTGTCTTATTTCAAGTGTATTCAGATATTTGCACTAAAACAAGATTAAAAATTCTTGTTAATATTTTGTGTTTTTGCAGCAAATGAGTCCATTGCAGATGATTGCAGAAAGTAGTTCTCCTTTAGATGCTATGGATGTTTTGCTGCTCAAAATAGATCAAAATAGCTCAGATGTCTTTAAAGAGGAAGTGGAAACAATCTGGCACATTCAGAGTTTCCGGGAACCGATTCGACTGAGAAGACTGCAGGGTTCAAGTCTGTTTATCTGTTACGTAATGACTCTTATTCCACTGCCGTGTCATAACAAAATTCTCTTTCTTCTTTATTTCATAGGACACAGACTATGAACCTTACAACTATGATAATAACACAGATAATAATGAAGACTCTTTCACCTGCGATCACGAACACGTGATGTTCCTGGAGTTTTACTCCGTGTTCAGCCCGGTGCTCAACAGCCTCATCTTCCTTCTGGGTTTGGCCGGAAATGGCCTGATGGTCGCCATCCTCCTGAGGCGTCACCGTCGGCTGCGCATCACTGAGATCTACCTGCTGCACCTCGCCCTGGCCGACCTCATGCTCATATTCACGCTGCCTTTCAACGTGGTCGAAAGCGTCGCCGGATGGACGTTCGGGGAGTTTTTCTGCATGCTCAATGGCGTGTTGAGAAACCTGAACCTCCTGTGTGGGAGTTTCCTCCTGGGTTGCATTGGATTCGATCGGTATCTGGCCATCGTCCACGCAATCCCCAGCATGCAAAGTCGACGCCCGAAAAGAGTGCACCTGACCTGTGCTTCCCTTTGGCTCATCTGTTTCCTGTTGTCACTGCCCAACGCCGTCTTTCTGTCTGTCAAGCCAAACACAAACGACTCCTTGCCCGAGTGTGATTATTATCGTTATGAAATCAATGCGCAAAACTGGGTTCTGGCCAACAGGGTCATGCATCATGTGAGCTTTTTCTTCTCGCTGGCTGTCATGTGTTACTGTTACACCGCACTTGTCATCACTTTGTTCAAGAGTCAGAAAAGCCAAGCAAAGAAGGGAGCCATCCGGCTGGCTTTGCTTGTCACCATTGTGTTTTGTGTCTGCTGGCTACCCAACAACATCACCTCACTGACGAAAACTCTCGTTGACCTGGAAGTCGTGAAGAGTGACACCTGTTGGTCCTGGAAAGTCCTAGCTCAAGCTCATTTTGTGACAGAGAGTCTGGGTGTCTCACACTGCTGCCTCAACCCGTTCCTGTACGCGTTCGTCGGGGTGCAGTTTCGTAATGAGCTTTTGCATCTTCTGTGTCGTCTGGGCTGCGGCCGCTTTTGCCTGCGGTTTGTCAAAGCTCAGAATTACGGAAGGCCGTCTGTTTCTGATGCAACGACATCGAACAGCATGGTCATGTACTGAATAACGACTCAGATTCATCAAGTCTAAAACCCAACAGGGCTGGATCAATAAATCAGATATATCTGCCACAATTTCTGGACTATAGAGCGCACCTGATTATAAGCCACACCCAGTGCAGTTTTAAAGGAAAAACCACATTGTACATACATAAGCAGCACCTGTCTATAAGCCGCATGTGCCTACATACAGACGGTACACAGAAAGAGTTTTCAAAGTTTTAGTAATATACCTTAGCTTTTCTTTCCAAAAAGTGCCTGTGACGCGGCAGTAACACAGCAGCAATACGGTAGTAACACAGCACTAACAGGGCTGGTTAAAAAAAACAT
>CAEFZY010023991.1:0-35511 GCA_903066815.1 Brachyrhaphis roseni
TATATATATATATATATATTATTATTATTATTATTATTATTTCCTTATCTAATCCCATTGAGATGCATATATCATTTGCACGAGAGACCTGGGTATAAAATCTGCAACACACAACAACCTGGTGATGCAAAAGTAAAATCAATTAAACTATATACACAAGTTTAAAGCAAATTACGAAACTGTTTAAAAGAAATGACATGGATTAATAGAACCACGTCATTGCGTTTCACAGTATGGCATCCTCTGGAGTACAATGAAATCAGAAACCTTGATAAAGCTCACCAGGAAAAAAAAGCATGCAGTGCATTAACATTTATTAAAGTTTGACTCTCCACTCCTGGTACCTTTATTATTTATTTTCCTATTGAAGTGCTGATCATGTTTTTATGTGAAAAGGGATTTTGAACATCTTAGTCCTGGTGAAATGCATCCAAGGTTGTCTCTGGTTTTGGAATGGCTTAACCCAATGTAACCAGTAGATCCCAAACCTCTGATGTATCCCCGCTAAACTCTCAAAATGGGATTCGCTTCCCAATCCACTCAAGGAAGTTGAGCTACATCTGCTGTTTATGCACTTTTCCCCCTTAACCACACTTTTTCCTTCCACTAAACTTTCCATTAACATGCTTGGATGCCATCAACTCAGCTGTCTTCCCCATGATTGTGCGCGCCATGGCGTAATATTTGTGTTAAAAGTATTTTCTACTTGTCTAAAAATAAGTCACTTTTCCACAAAAACTGAATTTAGGGTTTTCATCTGTGGCAACCAATATTAGTCAAAATATCAAATACTCAAAATGCATCGGTTGTTCAAGCTATTTAAGCCTCACAATTTGAATTGTAGGCATCTTTTAGTGTTATTTTAATTGTTAGAGATGCACTTGTATTGTTGATCTTAATTAGCAAAATGTGAATTTGTCACTCCCTTCCAGTTCTGCCTTATCCATTTTAATCCAATCTTTATGTGAAAACTACAACTAATACACTTTCTTTATACTATCTCCTCCATTCTAACATATTTTGGAGCATCTGGGTCTCTTGTCTTCATTGTGCTTCATGTGTGTACAGTTTACCTACCGCTTAAGGCAACAGTAAACATAGCGTTGTGTTTTGTACACGTTTGCATCGGGGCGGGATTCAAGGATGACGAAAGCTTGGATTGGTCTCTTATTTATTAACAGACAATTGTTCTGAGAATGCGGCTTCAATAAATTATCAGCTTTTGTCCAAAACTAATTAGTTAAGGCATGCTTAGTGGCAAAACCCCCCCAAAAAAACAAGATGTAGTGAAATACAAAGGACTCTCATGGTGTGGCACATGCATTAAAAGGTAATTTCTCAGGTGAGAGGAATGAAACGGCACGTTAGCGTTTGAACACTGGAACAGGAACGGTTTACATCGAGAAAAGCAACGAGAAGCTTAAAAACACAGTGAACAGCTTCCAGTCTCTTACATGGAGTGTTTCTTTAGAAGACAGGAGTGCATAGACGGGAAACGGCAGCGTTTCCTGGAATCGACGGGGCTCAACAGGAATGTGGCCAACAAGCTTTGCCAATGGATCTTCAAAGACAGTAAAAGGTGTTGCTGCAACTTGTTAGCGCCACGTTTGCAAAGCTCCTAAGTTCCTAAGAAATGAAATTACAGCTTTAAAAGGAAGAAAAACTGTTGTGCTTTTAGAAGCATGACAGCTCTGTCACAGTGAAACGAGTCTTTATTATTAAGAACTTCCACAACGAACAATTTCTATCTCAAGCGAGGCAAAAAGCTGCAGCGACCTGTCTTAATTCAAAATAAAACTATCTAAAATCTTCGCAGGTAAACCACTGGTTTAATTCAACTTCTATAGCAAATCCTGTAAAAGAACAAATGAAGGAATTAAATCGGGGGAGTCCCAGAATCTTGAAATGCATAGCTCTGACAATCAACTTGTCTACGGTGAGATGATTGTGGTTTTATTGTGCCGTGAGGCTGCTGACACCATGCCAGTAGGTGGCGACAGAGTTGTCTATGATCTCAGGAGGTTTGGTTTGGCTCGGCAGCGAGGGCTCAGTATGTGAGAGGACTCAGGATGAAGAGACGATCCTCCTCCCTCCGGATCCACTTTAGGAGTTTGTTTACGGCAGAATATGCTAGGGCCTTAGTCGCCAGCGGACTGAAGCAGAGGTAGAGCTCGAAGCCACTCGTCACCTGCAGGCCAGAAAAAACAACAAAAATGCAGGAAAGGTGGCATGAAAAAGCAGCCATTCACTTAAGCTCCTCTACAACAGATATTTTTTTTTCTTTCAGATTTTTTTTTAAATGTAAATTTTTTAGCAAACGAGATGGTAAAACTAAAAGATAACTTCCCGGATTTGAAATAACAGAAAACAGCTTGGACTGGTTTCAGCGAGTTCTCGTTACACAACTAAAACACTGAGGATATCATGCTTTATAAATGTCCTGCTGTGGGATCACAGGCTGCAGGATTCATCAAGCCAACTAAAACCAAACGAAAGCGTCAAAACTCCAGAGACAAAGTCTGTAAGGTAAACAATCCCACCAGTAGGTGGCAGTAACAGAATACACTCCCACATAAAAAGCTAAGGGAAGCTATTTAAAATACTTTATTCAAGAAATGAATTGATTTTTTTTTTTTACCTATTTATTTATTTTTAATATGAGGTTGTTTGTGAGTTTTGGAATTACTTTTGATGCTGGTTTCATTCTAAAATGTCATTTCCATTTTCAAAAATTAATCTACCAACTGATTTCTGTACTTTACAAGGCATCTATTATTGTTTTACAGTAACATTTGTATTTAACTTGAACAAAATCTGCAGCTATTGGCTAAATATTGTCCCTTTAAAGTAGCAACAACAGTATGTAGAGCTGCACAATATACAGCACCACACTAATATCTGTAATATTGCAGTTGGGAAGTATTGCTTGGAAGTCATTTTTGGTTGCCTATAATAGGGCTGAATAGTAAATCAACAGCAATATATATCACGATAGACATGTGATTGAGAGCAATAAAAAAATGTGAAAGAATATAAAAAATGTTATATTCACTGAACTCCAATCCAGAACCGCACAGCATTCTGGGGCATGTAGGCAGAGGAAACCTACATGCTTTAACAGCTGAAACTCTCACGATGAACTAAGCAAGGCTAGTGGCATCAACTGCAGCATCCAGACTTGAAGGAGGTGAATAATTATGAAATTGTTTATTTTATCTAAAAGAAGAATTTTATTTAAAAAATTTTTTTGATAGAAATTAGCTTTTAGTTTGACATTAACAGAGTTTTTTGTACTTTTTTTTTTGTCAAAAAAGCCAAACTGTGTTGATCATGACTGCTTCATTCAGCCAAAAAATACTTTCTAAAGCCACTGTATGGAGCATGAAGTAAAAACAATCAGCTTATTGGATTCTGTGCTCCTCATGTTTACGCTAATGAATTAAATCTAAAATCAGCGCTCCACTTCAAGCAGTGTAGAATTCCTTAACAAAAGCAAAAATGCAGCTTCTGCTGTGATATTTTTACATTTTGACAGAGACATCCACCCACCATGGCCAGCAGGTTCTCAGTTTCACCGCAGCGGTAGAAGGAGCGCAGCGGTCTGGTCGGGTGGTGTAAACCGCTGTGAAGGTCCTGGTAGAGTCCCATCAGCCTCTCCTGCTCCTCATCAGACTGGTACACCTCAGGTATCTCTGGACTGGACAGAAAAAAAACATAAAAGTACTCGGACAACGTCCAACATCTCAGTTAGAGAATAAAAATGAGCATTTTCACTAGAGATGCACCGATCCAATCTTAAATACTACAAAGGTTTTGAAATAGCACCAAATTATGTATAATACTGGTAAATATCGGTTATCGGCCATAACAGCAATATTCGACCAAAATTTTCATATCGGTGCATTGATAGTTTTTCAGTGTCACGTTGGCGTTGCCTGATACTAAACCTCAGATATCGGTATTGGAAACAAAAAAAAAAGAAAAGAAAAGAAAAAGTGGATCGGTGCATCCCTAGTTTCCACCAGACGTTGACCTCTCACCTGGTGTACAAGCCTGAGCTCTTCGACTTGTACAGGAAGTGCCGCAGTTCTGGGATTCCGACCTGCACCGCTGAGTAGCTTTTGCACTTGAGTGCCTCCTTCATGGCCTGGTAGGCGCTGCGCTTACTCAGCCTCTCCATGAAGCGCTGCTTGCAGTCCGACATGTTGAAGAAGTCCTCCCTGTCGGTGGAGACCAGGATGAGGCAGAGCTCGGAGCCGGGCTCCAGATAGGAGATGTGGGCGTGGAAGAAGCCGGCCGTGTTGAACTTGGGCAGGCATATGGGCGTCCAGCCCTCGCCCTCCCGGAACGACGAAGACGAGCCGACGAGGTTGAAGACCAGGTGCAAGTCTATGTGATGCAGGAACTGGTCCTTCTTGCGGACCAGGGTGACCAGGCGGTCGCCGGCCAGCAGGATGGAGAACACCAGGTTCTTGGCCTTGGCCGCCTGCAGGCTGGACGACACCACGTCCCTGGCGGAGCTAGCCAGGGGCAGGCAGGTGACGGCGCTGAGCAGCAGGCCCGGGTCGCGCTCCAGCCGGTGCAGCAGGTTGTCGGTGAGGTACTCGGAGCCGGCCAGCAGGCGGCGCAGGTCGTAGTTCTGCTTGTGCTGGAAGATGTGGTTGAGCTGGGTCAGGGTGAGCAGGCTGACGATCTGGTAGTAGATGTACTGAAGCTCCCGGAGCAGCTCCTTCTCCGACTGTCCGCTCTTGGTCACGCCCACAAGGACCAGAGGACTCTTGGTGAGGAAAACCACCTTACAGCCGTCTGGGAGCCGAGACATAGAGGGTCAGGTTGATTGGCTGCTTTGCTGAAGGCGTTACCAATCACCAATCAATCGTCCCTGACAATACTCAGACACTAATCATTTATGTCTGTGTTTTAAAAGAAAAATGTTTTAAGTCAATTCAGCACTGTTTTTCTGTATCAGATTGGTATCGACCGATACTGAACCTCAGATATCTGTATCGGCATCAGGAGTGAAAAAATTGGATTGGTGCATCCCTAAATTGAACAATAAAAATCAAAACATTTTTGACACATAAATAGGATCTTAATGAAACTGTATGTTTTAGTCACACAAACAAACCTCCCAAGAACACATACTAATTATTGAATATGACTGAAGTTGATATTCAAGCACCAAAAACTAATAAGAACTCACTTGGATGCATTTCACGAGTTTTTGCTAGATCAAACTACGTAGAAGTTGTAAAAAACCTTCACTTAAAAGTGAATACCTGTTATTTTACCACAATTTAAGAAAAAGGAGCATTTATTGACTTTACTAAAGTATCAAACTCAGCATATCAGAGAAAAAACCTGATATGCTGAGTTAATACCGAAGCGTTCTCTGACCTGCGTGGATGGAGCGGATGATGTTCTTCTCTGCCTCTACAAAAGACACCAACGCCATCATCACCCCCATGGTGCTGGACAGGGCCTCCTCCGTGCCGTAGCGGGTGTAGATCGGCTTTCCGGCCTCACTCAGCACAAACACGTGCTTTTTGTGGCTCCTCCACGCCTCACTGGACACATCCTCCTCTTTGGTTCTGCTCTCAGACGAGGCGTCACTGTTGAGCCGCTCCTTGGCGCTTTTCTCCCCCACCAGGGCATTGAACTCCTCTTCATCATGTTCCGCTAAACTGTCTGACCCTGGCACCCTCTGGGCTTCTTCCTCAGCCTCGACAGTCAGGTCTTCGTAGGACTGTACGTGATAGAAAATAGCACTCTGCTGACCAGCACCTGCATTAATAAAAGGGACAAATTTATTAAAATAAATGGCTTTTAATGGAAGGCGTTAAGAGGCGATTTCTACTTAAATACCACAAAAAGACCTGAAATCAAAGTGGTTAACCAATGGTGCTTTTCTCAAAACATCCTCTTAGTCCTTAACCTAAGGACTAAGATTGTGGATCTCATTCATTTGAGATCCACAAACACGATCGGATTATGTTAGGTCTTCATGTTCCACAAAAACGAAACAGAAACAACTGAGTTTAATCTGAAAAAACATAAATATTTCTCCTAGTGGAAACATCCAAAGTGATATGTCAGGCTTGCATTTTTTTTATACCATGTGTGTCATTTGAATTAGATGATGAACATATTAAGGAGTTCTGACGTGGACCAGGTGGGGGCGCCAAAAACCACAGAACTACTGAAATTAAACGGGGGAAAAAAGCTCTTCTTTTTCTTCCAAGAAAAAGAAGAGCTTTTTCTTACAACTGAGTATTAGGGCCACTGTAAATAGAAAACAATGAGTAAATTTACACCAAAAAAAAAAAATTATCTCAATTTGGCTAAAACATATTTACAGACAATGGTGTGTTCATCTTAAATGCAAAATGTATAAATTTTTTGTACAGTTTTTGGCTTGATTACTGCTCTAAATGTGTTATTTTTTCAGTAAGTGTCCCTTTTTTGAGTCTGTATACTCCAGATAACGATTAATCGATTATTGAATTAGTTGACGATTATTAATCGATTAATCACGATTAATCGATTCAGCCCCAATCAAAAGGTTGCAGGACGCTGGCTCTGGTGAACTGGACCTTGATGGCTGTGTTGTAGAACGTCTAATGTGAGCTTGCAGAATTCCTCCAGCCTGCTACCAAGTCTCAACCCTGGAAAAGGCCGCAGCTAGTTCTGCATTAGCATTAGCAGCTGCTCTTCACTGAGTGCTGCCTCCACTTGCGGAATACAAGTGTGCTCTTATGAAAACTCAATGACTTGCTATAAACGTCCAAGTTCAACTCATCTCTGCGTGTACTGCAGTCTTTCATGACAGGAAGAGCTAAAGCACAGTGTTCTGCATTATTTTACACAACCCTATAATATGCACAATCATGCCACTTCACACTCAAACCACCTTCAGCATGACCCCATCAAAAAATATCGCTAGGTTCAAGATATAAGCCGGCCTAACTACAAATACATTCTGCATTTTTCAAGTTTAAAGTATATGGATACTGTATGTCTTTCAGGTCAACAGTTATTGTTTTTATTTATTCTGCCTAGATTAATCTTTCTTTCATCTAGGTCACAAATTCTGTGGACAATCCCACTGAAACCGTGAATAAATAAGGTTATGGATTTTAAAATTACCTCTGAGCAGACTGTGGCCAGTAAATTCATCTATCAGATGTGGAACTTTTGCACCTAAATCTGTATTACGTTCTGATAAATGAAGCCCTAGACTGGCAAAGTGGGGAGTGGCATATCTCAAAAGACCTGTAGCAATTGGTGGTTCTACTAAAGTGTCGGGGGCCAAATACAAATCCAAACCAAACTTTTTAGGTATAGGCTAATTGAAAATTCTGAAAAGTTGCTACAAAGGCAGAAAAAGACACTTAATATAATCTAATCCAGATTACTCCAAGGCTGACCTGGAGTCTAAATGGTGTTGAAGCCCTACTGCAGGAGGAAAACAAAAACAAAACATCTGTCTGGGAAATACAGACATGTTGATGTTCACATATGACAGTTTCACGTGAATCCCGAAACAAAAACAAGCTCAGCTCACCTGGTTCCGTCCCCTCCACCAGACCCGGTGTGGGGCTGTCCGCCCTGTCCGAGCGCAGCCGGCGGTCCACAGGAGCCAGCATACCGTTCTCCCAGGACACGGTCACCTTGCCAGTTTCTCCTTCCATCCCTGCTACTTCCGGCGGGGACACACACCTGGACAGCAGGACCGACACAGACTGAAAGCTGGGTCCAAAGGGCGGGCGGCTTCGTGACTGCGTCGTTTAAAGATGCACTGGGTTATTATACCTTGCTTTATTTCTACACTGACTAAAAGCTACAAACTAGTACCAGCAGTAAAAAATTAAGTGAAACTAAACTACGGAACCAAAACAATAGTGCTGGGGGGTATATTGTTCTCTCACATCCTTTATTTAACTGGAAGCATTACCTAAAGGAGAACTTCAGAGGCTGCTCTTAACGGCTAACTCCAACAGACGTCAAGCTATGTCGGAGGCTCGCGACGTCTATTCCAACTTCCTACAGCAACACGAGTACTTCTCGTTACAAGACGGACAATTGTCAGATTTCTACCTTTCATTTCCACGGCTTTCTTGTTTCAGTCCACGTCTCCTCCACTCATGTTACTGCTGCAGCAGCTAGCTGCACGAAACTAAAGTACTTCTGCTGCCTGCCAACATGCTAGGTAGCGGAAGTGGGAATTGTGGGATATGAAGTCCCTAGTCCAGAAAAAGAGAAGCGCGTGAATACTGTGAGGACGAAGTCACACATTTAGCTTTTTTGTTTGCTTGTTTACGTTTAGTTGATTATCTAAGCAACTTTATGTGTTTTGAGTCGAAGTAATTAGTAAAGGAAAAAAAAGCAGAATTATTGAGTCAATGACTGAATGAAGAGCTAAAAATACTTCAAATACAAAAAAAAATTACACTTTAAATAAATAAATATTAAAACATTCACCAAATTACTCTTAAAATTAAAAATAAATAAATACAATTATATGTGATTTTTTTTATGTAGACTGGAAAAGTATGCATTCATTTTTACCTATAATACATGTTTGTTATTTTAAAAAAAATAGGAAGTATTTATTTTATTATGTGCCAAATTAACATATGAATATGTATTTATTTTACTGTTTCATCATTCCATGTTTCAGTACATTGTGGATTTATTTGCCAGATTTATACATTCATTGGAGATGTTCAAGGAAAACGTATGATATCTACTCCTGGCTAGTTTCAGCTTTCGTTTATTTTCATTGAACAGAGAGACTTCTAATTGAAAACGAGGCAATGTTTCAAAAAATAATACAAAAACTGAAAATGGAATATCTATTTTGTAATTAAATAACAGAACTATCTTCATTTGCATAGGACTTAAAGCAAAAATAGTTCCTGTCAATTGTTTATATCCCTTTTCAAATTGAATGCAACAACCTTTTTAACCCAAGCCCAAACTATGTTGATTACTGTGTCATTTTGTGTTTAATGTTCAAAGGGGTGGTATGTATTTTCAAGGCACATGGTGCCATTTTATATGACAATCGAGTAATTATTTCACCTCCAATTGTTATATATCAAACATAAGTTATGAAATTTAACTTTGAACATTGACGGCATGAAACTGGCCTCTGTCTCTTTAAGAAGCTCCTGCTCTGACACTCAGCCGTCAGCACGAAATTGCTAACACTGTTGCTAGCTTAGCAACTTTGTTGCTACATTTAGCAACTTTTCCGCAAATGCAAAGTCAGCATGTTGTTGTTATCGTATCCATATTTAAAAACAATAGTTGGAATTTTATCATCTTAGCCAGAGTTATAAAGACTCATTGTGGAAGATCCAAAGAACCACTTGTGGCTCTGGAGCCCGCAGGTTGCAGATCCCAGCATTAGAGACTTGAGAAGATACTTTCACTTTCATTCAGAGAAGTTGGGTTGGATCTTTACCCCACTGCCTTTTGGCCAAAGTTCTTTGCTTTTACTATCCATCTACACTGATCTACACTGTAGAAAAATCTCTAATTTATAGTAAAATACCAGCAGCTATGGTTGCCAGAATTTTACCTTAATTATACGGTACAAATACGATAAAATTCTTGCCTATTGCTGCTGGTATTTAACCATAAATTAAAGACTTTTTTTTTTTACAATGTACATTCAGACTATCACCTATGGTTGCAGGATCTGGATAGTACCCCCCCCCCACACACACACACACACACCCAGCAAAATTAAGCTTTAGGGTTAGGGTGAGGATTATTGAGATATTTAGGGATTTAGTTTGATTGCAATGATCAAAGTACTCTAGTAAGCATTTGCATATGAACAACAACAACAGCACACAAACTCTAGTAAAGATGATAACTTGCGTTCCTGAAAACTTCATTCAAGTACAAATAAAAGCAAACTGTGTAATTCATGAAGTGAATCCGTTTAGTCGCCTCTAAATCCGTCTTGTCAATCAGTAACCTTGTTGTCACTCTTCTTTGCTCGCTCAATCATTCACCTGGATTGTCTCTGTATTTTATTCATGGTGACGCTTCATGTTTTTCATAGGACACTAAAACGCTCTAACAGCTGCATTTCTAGTTTGGACAATCAAAACCCACTGTAAGTAGAAATGGTTGAGTTAAAATTGGTCTATGCATGGTTTAACATGGAAAATACATTTGTGTGCTTTACACTGGCTTGATGCGTTTGATTTAATTCCAATATTATAGCAATTCAACATGGATTTTGTGTAACACTGGTTGGACCAGTTGAAACATCAATGGATGGGTGAACCCACTTCAATGCTAGTTAATGAACATAAAAACTTTAGACATCAGATGACTGATGCAAATGTTTACTTTTATTCCTTATGAAAATTTTCTTCTTAAAACTTTTTACTGGAGGAATCCTTCCTGAGCATGTTGAGAGGCAAACTTTCACTTCCGGGACAGAAAAAGCAACAACAATGTGAAATGTTCGACACTGCGATCAGACGCTGGTCAAAAAGTTTAGGTTCAGTGACTATTAGTCATGAGGTTTTAAAAGCCTTGCCTCCAAAAAAAATTTTTTAGGTTAAGCGCTTTTATGTACAGAGTCGAAGTGGGGAGAGCAGCCACAAGTCACTTCAGTATATTTATACTCAAATAGAAGCAAAAAAGGGGGGGTTGTTAAACATTGTTCTACCCTGATGAAATCACACAAATCTCTACTAAATAGAGATTTAGTAGAAAACTGAAAAAAAAAAAAAAAAACTGAATACTTACATTTCTTAATAATTTTAACCTCGAATCTCACTGTGGTTAGACTTGATATTTTTTTTTATTATTATTTTATTTTTTTGTCAACATGTGCAAGTAATTTAGTAAATTTAATGCATTAATATAACGAAGATTAATCAAATTACTTATTTTGACCTAAAAGCCTCTCTCCGGCAGAGGTATGTGGGTCACAACAGCACATTTCGGCTCTCCACATGGAGATTGACGAATGACAGCGAAAGGTAAAAGGTTTTGCCCCTTCGGAGTGAACCCAACACACGGTACACGATTACACAGCGAGAAGAGATGAACATTTTTCAATTTCCGTGTGTCGTTAGAGTGTGAACATCACGCACGTGCTCGAAATCTTCAATTTGATACAATAAAACATTTTCTTTACCATTTTTAAAAATGTTACATTTCAAGTTCACAAAGTTGAGAAAAGTGATTAATCGTGATTAATCGCAGCACTAAAATGTGATAAATCTGATTTTTTTTTTTTTTAATCGATTGACACCATTAATAAAAATAAATCAAGAAACTGACTATTAACTGGCTGTTTACCGAGTATCTCTCTCTGACAATATTTTCTGTTCTTACCCCTAGAAGCTGACCTGTTGCTGGACCGCCACGCTGCTGCTCACCCTGGTTCCCAGCTGCTGTCAAAGCGGCAACATCTTGGTCATTCCTACTGAGGGAAGCCACAGGCTCAACAACAAGATCCTTCTTAAAGCGCTGCACTCCAGAGGACACAACATTACCATTGCGCGTTCCAGCAATAGCTGGTACGTGAAGGACAGCTCCCCGTACTACAGCACCTTCACAGTTCCTGTGGAAAGGAGTTTTGATAAGAAGTACACAAGAAGACTCGTGACCGAGTATATCAAATTTCAGCGGGGGGCTTCATCTTTGGTCAGTTTTCTCCATGTAACAGTGGGGATGATTGATAAAAACGTTGAGGTTCACAGAGCTGTGACTGAATTTCTTCCAGCCATGTTAGACGACACGGAGCTGATGAGGAGATTAAACCAGAGCAAGTTCGACCTGGTCCTTACAGACCCCTGGTGGGGAGATGGAGCTATTGTGGCAAAATATCTTAATCTTCCTCTAGTTTACAATGTCCGTTGGTTAAATCCTGAAGAAGGCCATTTTGCCGTTGCTCCTTCACCCATATCCTATATTCCCATCACATTATTTGGCTATACTGATGACATGAACTTTTTTCAGAGAACCAAAAACATGATTATATATCTGATCACCCAGATCCAGACTACCTCTGTGAGCAAACTGGTATATCAGCCACTTTGTTCCAAATATCTTGGACCTGACGCGGACTTTGATCAGATAAAGTCTGGCGCAGACATCTGGCTGATAAGAACCAATTTTGTGTTTGACTATCTGCGTCCCACCATGCCTAACGTTGTGTACCTGGGAGGGTTCCACTGTACGCCTGCGAAACCGTTACCGGAGGTTCTAGAGGAGTTTGTGCAGAGTTCTGGAGAGCACGGCGTCATCATCATGTCTTTGGGAACTTTTGTGCCCAACCTTCCAGATGACATGGCAAATAAGATTGCGGCCTCTTTTGCCGAATTGCCCCAGAAGGTCATCAGGAGGTACAGAGGAAGCAAACCATCCACTCTGGGGAACAACACTTTACTGGTGGACTGGATGCCACAAAAAGACCTTTTAGGGCATCCAAAGGTGGAACTGTTTGTGGCTCATGGAGGAACCAACGGAGTCCAAGAAGCTATCTATCACGGAGTCCCAGTGGTGGGTTTGTCCTTGTTTTTTGACCAGTATGACAATCTGCTCTGCCTACAAGACAGAGCAGATTGTCTTGTAGGCTGTCTTGTCTACAGTCTTTATCTGTCCTGATGACAGATAAAGACTGTCATCAGGACAGTCTTTATCCACTGTCCTGATGACAGTGGATAAAGACGACAACTTCCTGAAAACGGTGAAAGAAGTCCTGAATGAGCCGTCCTACAGAGCGAACATGCAGAGACTCTCCAGACTGCACCGAGACCAGCCAATAGAGCCCATAGATAATGCTGTTTTCTGGATAGAGTCTGTGATGAGGAACAAAGGTGCTGCTCACCTGAAGGCACAGTCCCATGGAATGCCCTGGTACATCTACCACTCTGTAGATGTTGCTCTGTTCCTAACAGGGGCAGTGCTGCTCATGCTTGTGACTGCTGTCATGTTTATCAGGTGTTTATGTAAATCGGCATGCAGGGGGAAGCTAAAACGTGATTAGTGATGGAGGAAACATTAGAAGAACAGCAATATATTCTTCTACATTAGTTTCAGGTTGGGTTGAAGAGAAAGATTTCACTTTTCAATGATACGTTCTCTTTGTACTGTCGAGTCAGATTTTCCGTTCACCAATATTTAACGATTTGAAGAGACTACTTTGGACATCACAGCTAAATTCATCTCATAAACAACATAGTTAATGTTGGATTACAATTCTTTTATTTTCTTTGAGAAATTTGTGTTGGGAATAATGTACTTTATTGCAGCTATATACTATGTTTTTAATGAGGGATTTTTGTGTGATTCTATACAACTTGAATGTATTTTTTACTGTGTTTTCAGCTACATTTTTGTATTTGAATAATGAGTATCTTAGGTGAATGATGCAATTTCTCAAAGCTGGATGGATTCCCAAGGTTTTTTATAGCAATGTATGTAGTTAATTTTACTATTATTAAATGACCATTGACATGAAGTTGTCCAACCATCAATCATTTCTTTCAGTGGTTTAAAGCCGTTGGACACAAATATTGTGTTAGAGTTAGAGTAAGTACAAAACATAAATCCAATATTGTATCGCAATTTAACTAAGTTCTTGTTTCACACTTGTATAGTAGATTTTCAAAATAAAAAAAATTTAAAAAACCATTTCAGTTTTCCAGAGTAATTAATAACTGGGGTAAAGGCTCTATAGGAAAAATAAAAGATTATCACTGACCTAGATTTTAATTCAGTATTTGAAGAAACACAAAATTAAGAGATATAAACAAGCTGTTAGGATAATCTGCTCAGACAATTAAATTTGTCTAATGCTCGCATAAATAGGTTTACCTTAAAATGAAATATTACGTTTTGATTTTTTCTTTTTCTTTCATTTTTATACCATTTACCATTTGGCTTTTTAAAAAGTGATGTATATACTTGCAAATAACCCCAGTTAAGCCCCTTATTTGTTGTACAGTATTCCCTTTTGGCGCTTGTTGCCTTTATGTCGATTTGTTTTTTGTAGTATATGGTTGACTTCCGGTTTTTGATTTGATGCTTTTATTCCGCCATTTATGTGAAGGAACGGAAGACAAGTTGCAACAGCGTTATAAAAATGAATCTTGTTATTAGCGGCCCCCTTTGATAGAGGGACAACGCACGTTTATTTTGTGAATGAGGATATTTCTAATATTGATCGGTTGGAATTGTGAATTTGTTTTACTGTAATCAAATAGGGTATAATTTTTGAATCAGTGGATATTTTTAGTAGTGAACGTTATTTTTAGTTTTCAAATGTTACGGTTGTAAGAGCGTGGTTTGTAGCTCACACTGTCCTTTTGTGTGTGTGTTTGTACAGTTCTTACGGTGAAACTCCAGGTTTACTCCCAATAAACCTCACTGTTCATCGGTAAAGCCACAATCCTTCATTTTGGGTGGGCGGCAAGGTGGGAGGTGTCTGCTACAATTATAGTATCGCAAAAAATCCCATGAAATCCACGACTGGACAAACTGACTGCGACAAAACTGACGCACAAAAAGCACCGTGAACGCACCATGTGGGGGCGGGGCTTATGTTTGAACGTCTAGCGGGGAAACACACAGGCGGAGGAAATGTTGTGTGACTGTTAGCTAGCTATGGTTTGAGTTACAATGTGGCGCTAACTAGGTTCAGATAAACCTAGATATGTTTAGGGATGCTTGAGGTTGTTACGAAGGACTGTGCTGTAACTTAGCGTCTCTATTTAGTAAGTATGAACACCGGTAATGTAGGCGTTAGCTACGTTGCTGTGGTAGCTATCACTGTGTCTCATGAGACGACAGCATTCATTTTAAAACGTATCCTGTTGAACACGCTGATAGTTGGTGAGATAGTAACACAGTAAAGTCGTGACGTGAACCGTTTGTTGTGTCTTTCATATAGCACGAACAGGTCGAGCCTTTTTTTTTTTTTTTTACTTTTCCGGCTTTTTAAAACAAATAAATAAAAATGCCCATTCGAGCCTATTGTACAATTTGCTCGGACTTCTTTGATCACGCCAGAGATGTGGCTGCCATTCACTGCGGACACACTTTTCACTACGAATGGTAAGACAATTTAAACTGTCCAAATCCGTCAATATCCTCCAAAAATGTCGGCACATTTTCTTGTGTGTGTGTAAAATATATTTTTCTAATTTCTTCCAGTCTTCTTCAGTGGTTTCAGACCGCTCCTACCAAAACCTGTCCTCAGTGCAGGAAACAGGTAGTGTAGCGAAACATCCCCTGATCTGAACTGCGTACTCATGCATATTAATGCATAACTTTTTTTCTTCTTCTTCTGTAGGTCAGCACCAGACACATCATCAACAAACTGTTCTTTGACATTGGAGGAGACGGCGAGGGAGGGTCTGCAGACCCAGAGAGCCTGCAGGTAAACAAACAGTCCAAGAGAGATTTTTAATAATTAATTTAAAAAAAATGTCAAAAATTTGGATAAATTTAATCCGTCAGATCAAAGTGAAATTGACAGATTCTGCTCTCTAGCGTGTGTTTTTACATTTCACATAAGTGTGTTCTCTACATGTTTTCCACAGAATGAGGTTGATCGAATGAAGGCACTGCTAAGCTCTAAAGGTGCTCCACACACGCACTTAATTCCCCCTTTAATATTGAAGGTTGCTATGGCCAGCTGATCGACGATCTGATCGTTTTTTGTTTGTTTGTTTTTTCAGATCGAGACTGGCGGGAGAAACAGAAGGCGATGGACGGCTTGAAGGACACGGTGAACAAGCAGAGGAGAGACCTGGACGCCGTGCGGAAAGAGGTCATGGAAAAGGAAATGGTCTGCGTCTCTCTCAAAGTATGGCTCTTTGTCTCGCGGCCGACGCGATGAATCCTTCCCGTGAGAACGTAATTGGTCGGCCTGGTAACATTTGGATGTGTCAACAGAAGCAGATGGTTTATTTGGAGATGCAGCAGAACGAAATTCAGGCGGCGAAGGAGGAGGTCCGCAGACTGAGAGGCAAAATGAAAACCTTTGAAAGGTAAAATGAGGAATTTAAATGTTCACTTTAGCGAAGCGGGGAGATTATGTGTCACAGGAAGCAGAACGGATTTATTCTGATGAAATCGTTTTGACTTTAATTACTGACTTCTTGTGAACTGATGATCCAGCTGTTGTCTTCCCCAGCCTGGACGTGCTGCTGCAGGGTCAGCGAGGCGAAGTGGAGTCCATGATCACAGATATGGGTGTGAGCCAGGCAGCAGTGGAGCAGCTGTCCATTTACTGCATTTCTCTGAAGAAGTAAGAACCAGCTGTTTGGGCTGGATCCTTTCCTTTGCTTGATGGATTTGTTGTTGTTGTTGTGGGGGTCACTGTCTCTCCATCCATGTCACACATTCTGTTAAGGTAACAAAATCTGCGTACGAACAGTAAATAATTGTTTCTAGATGGCAGATTCGTCAACATCCAGATATATTGGGCAGTGTACACACTTAGGGGCGTATTGGTTGGAGTTTTTTTGGCCGATCACCAATTTTTAAAAAGTCTGAGCTGCTGATTTTGGCCAAAACCGACTTTTAATTTTTTAAAAAAAATTTTGTATTATTTGTCTTAAAAGTCACTAGCACCAATAAACCAAATTTTTGGGTGGTTTGGCGGTCACAGAATAGTCCAAATTTAAAGGTCTGCCAGGTGACATCTGCAGTTCGCTACCTCAAAGCTAACCCCTATAGAGTTAAAAAAAATAGTGTGGTTTTTATTCACACTATTAGCTTTTGGTATCTCTGCCAATTTTATATTTTTCTTATTTTAAGACAAATATAAAATTGTCTTAAATTAATAACTTAATTTTATTTTCTATTTTATCATTTATCTACCTGTGATGATGTGTTTGTTGTAAAGCACTTTGGTCAGCTGAGGCTGTTGTAAACGAGCTGTATAAATAAAGGTTGACTTTGAACTTTGACCTGGCGGACCTTAATTTTGGCCGATTCTGTGCCAGTTTTTTTATTTAACCCTGTTGCTCGCAGTTTCATAAATAGTTCTCCTGCAACCACTTCTGTGCCCAGATCTACCCCCAATCTTTGATAAACGATTCTCAATGAGACTGGTGGGGAAGGAAAGTCCTCTCATCATGGCGCTCTACCTTGTTCTCTGGCTTTACCTGGAAGTTAAATCCAAAGCAAGTTGAAATTAGTAAAAGATGACACACTTTCCTGCTGATTTGAAGAATTGTTCAGCAGTGGGCTGCCTGGAGAGTTTGTAGTGACTCTTGATCCATTGAGTTCAGACACAGTAATCGGCGGCACTTGTAACAAAATACAAGAAGGGCAACAAGTTCATTTTAATTTGACAGAAAGAAAAGCTATCAGAATGAATAATTTTTCTTAATTCTGTTTCCTGAAAACATTTTCATCTGCTTCCCTGTACTCAGAGAATATGATAACCTCAAAGGAAGCCTCAAGTCTTCAAACGACATGTGTGAGAAGCTGAAGAGAGAAGTTCTCTCCTCAAACAGCAAGGTAGCGTCACTTCTGGAGCTTTAAGACAAACATCCCAAAAAAACAACTTCCTGATTGTCAACCTTTTTTTTTTTTTTGGTTGTTTTGTTTTTAGCTGCAGAAGGCTTCCCTGGAGGCGCTTCAGCTCAAAGAGGAGTTGAAGTCTCTGCAGAAAGACCTGGCCGGCGCCGACAAGGAGATCTCCGTAAGAGCAGATCAAACGAACATGTACACTTGCGCTATCCAAGGGGCTTGTGCCGATTCCTGCTCGCGTTCTGTCCCCAGAGTCTCCAGAAGAAAGTGGAGTTTCTCCAGAAGACTCTGAGCACGCCGACACGCACCAACGAAGCCCTCAGCAGGCTCGTCTTCGAAAGGTTCGTTCCCTCAGAGCCTCCTATGGAGTCAAAGCGGTTTCCCAGGAAACTCCGTCGGTCATTCACCCGGGGCTTTTCTCTGCAGCCCGGCACCTCTGGAACTGAAGCCCCCCCGCCTCCACCAGCCCGCGCAAGGAGACGACATCGACCTCAACATGACCTATGACATCGCCACGCCCGACGATGCGTCAAAGAGACCGGCCCAGGTTCCCTCGAAGAAGATGCGGCTGGAGCGACCGGGGTAAGCTCTATGAGTCGACGGGTTCGGATGACGAGTCGGTCGATTTAAGGCTCAGACGGAAAAACTTGTTTCGTTTCTAGAACGTCTTTGTCGAAACACGGCGAGAAACGTTCCTCTCTGAGCAAGGTAAGGCTTTAAGCAGTCTCTCTGCAAGACATGTTTCACTATCACCCGTTGAGAGTAACGCCTTGATTTTCTGCTGTTGGCTCAGAATGAAGATTCAATGCTCGATCCTTTTTTGAGGAACTCCCTCCTCTTCAGAAAGAAGACTTTTGGAAGCATGTTGGACCCTCAGAAGAAGGCTGGAGTCGTATGTACAACATAATCAATGTACAAATCTCTGCTTCTCGAAGTACCATCTGTCCTATTTAGTTTTTGTTTTTTCTTTCATAAGGTCCAAACTGGCTACGATGGATTAGGAGGACGGACTAAATTCATCCAACCTGTATCCTTTTTTTGTGTGTTTTCACTTCTGTGGCAAAGAAAAGTTCAAAATGGTCTTCATGAATGTTACAGATTTTGGCCGTTTATTAATTTATTGAAACAGGAGGTAATTTTTTAAGTGGAAACAAAACAAAATAAACCTTTTACCAAAGGTTCTGTCTCATTCCATACTGTCACAACATGACATTTTCAACAAATATTTAATTTTCTTTTATAAAAATTTCATACTGCAGCTTTAAAGTAGTTGGTTTGTTATCGAGTTTAGGGGTTATTTTCTAGTTGTAACCAAGTCTCAGTTGCTACTGCCAGTATTAGTGTTTCTCTGCATCTTGCTAAAGAACATTTAACCAAAAATTAGTGGTTGTGTGTGGATATATATGAACAATAAATTAAAATTTGTTCTCAATTCTAGCTCTTAAGTTGTGTTTTTTGACTAGCATGTCATCCTTCCTTAACCGAGCTCTTTGATCCAGTCTCCTTTATCCGAGATCCGGCCTCTGCTGAAAGCCAAAAGGAAAAAAGTGACTCGGCCTCCCTCTAAGATTCCAACATGTCTGACTCTGGACAGCTTCCTGGAATGAAGTCGGGACGTTTGAGGGCGAAAAAAAATCATTGGTGCTGCTGTGGCCCAGGAGGGGGTCCACAGCAGGGGGACCAGGAGACGGGTCAGGACAAGAAGGCGGCAGAACTTTGTAATTACTTCTTTATTAGAAATCAGGAGAACGCACTTCAGAAAACAACAAATGCTGCCTTTATTTTTTAACATCAACATATCTGATGTATATAGTCTTTTTGTTGTGTGTTGATATGAATTTGTTGGTACTCAGTCTGTCCTGAAGCACTTCTGACTAGAAGCAAAGTTTATTTTCCTGACATTATGTAATAACAATTCACATTTAGATTAATTATGTTATAGTTTGTTTGTTTTTTTATCTCTCGCTTAGTGTCAACCAGCTCAAAAATAAAACATTTTTTAAATTATTTTGGCTTGGGTCTGTTGTTTTCCCCTAATATTTGCACTGAGCGGTGCTCTCCAGCAGAGGGCACTACAAACTATTTTATTTATTCCTTTAACATTATGTGTCTATTGGTCTAATGCAGTACTTTTTACTTAAGAAACAAATTTGAATTTTCATAGCTGTAAGCCAAAATCCAAATTAAATCATTTATTTTCTAATTGAAGAACAACCTGCAAACAAAGTTTTTGTGATGTAAATGTGAAGGTAGCTGCTCAGTTCTGATAGGATTCAGTCAGTTGCTGTGATGTAACATTAAACTCGAGTAAACCATGTCTCAGGTCAAGGTTCAAAAGCCAGCAGGATTTGCTAACTGATGTGCTAATTTTGAGGATAAGATTAGGTACAAAGAAAAAAAATCCAACTCTGAACTGAAACATGTTTGAATACTCTATTACTTTTTCACACTTCAAACTTAAAAATTTTAATTTCTAAATAAAAGAAAAAAAGGACCGCAAACCTACAGCCCATCCTTCAAACAAAGAAGCACCACTGACGGGTTAAAAACGTTTTCTTTAGCTTGGTGAAACAAGAAAGTGAAAAAGTTCAAGTCGTGCTCCTTAACTGCTTACTTTGTTGTAAAAAACAAAACAAAAAGAAAATCCTGAGATGAATGAAGTTTACAAAGGAAACTAAAAAAGGTCTATTAGGCGAACATGAGCTCGTATTGATTCAGTGTCATTTTGACCATTCCCAACATTTCATCGGATGCGTTTTCATGGTGACGAAGGCCGATCGGCTGCGCTCTGGCAGCTTCTCGGGCGGTAGCAGTGTAGCTGCCACGCAGCCTGACCTTTTCACAGAATGCTTCATATTTTCACAAACAATATGGGGAAATACCAAACATTGTTTTCCAGAATGCTGATGTGAAAGTACCCGGTAGGGAACAAACATCCTGCTCACAATCACCCACGTCCTGTTTGTCCCCCTAAATGAAGTTTCCACCTAAAAACAAATTAGTTTGTCTCATTATTACATTAGTAAATAATAATAATAATAATAATGAAATATTGTGTGACATAAGTGACTGGCTACTGAGACCAGCAGCGAAACACACATAGCGATATGTTTTAAATCTGCCTCTCTCCAGTGTGATGAGAGACGGTCATCCCTCATAAACAACGTGTGAAACATTCATAAACACATAAAACACATAAACCATGCAGTGCTTTAGGAGCCGCTCGGTCCCAACGGCTTCCACTAACGATGTAAATCTTCCTGTAGGACAAAGGAAAATGCTTTTCTTTTTCCTAAGAAGTATTTCCGAAGGAGCGTTTACATTTCTAACACGCCTGCATTGAGCTGAGGTATAAGGACAGTTCTGCCGAGACGTTTATGTCCACCAGTCGTAGGCATGGATCTTCTTTCAAAGACACATTTATTTATTTTTTTTAAAATAGAAATTAGATGTGAATTTTTTGTTCACCACAAAGGGTGAAAATTAGAACTATTGGCTCATATATGTAGAAATTGTTTCAAAACCCACACAGATTTTGTACTTCAGGCACAATTTGTAGTTGGATGTTTGATCACTGAAGTAGGAAGCCTAGATCAAGATTCTTGAACTTCACAGGTAGTCGCCTGAAACTTGGTCACCTGTGGATGTTCCAACAGGACACTGATCCCAAATGCATCAAAACTAGAGCTGCACCGACTCAAGTTTCCCAGTCCATCGCCTGACTTTTCAAAAGCCTGACCTGTCGATTCCAATTTTGGCCGATACAGTTTTGCTTTTTTGTGTCTGAAAAGTTGGTAAATAAAGCAACAGAGTCACATCGTTGGCGACGTGCAGGTGTGACCTGGTAGAAGATCTGTCAGTTAAACCAGCAGAGAAAAAGGATACACCTTTGCAGAGTTAGATTAGATCGGTTTCTCTTGTAAGTATCGTCCTACCTGCAAAATTTATCAGTGCACTCCTAATTAAAATAGTTTTTTGGAATGCATGAAGCAGCCGGACATTAGGCTTGTGGAATGACTGCGATTTAAATGTGTTGACCATTCCTAAGAAGAGTGGTGAAATATCCATGCAGAATTCTGCTGATCACCTCAAAAAGTGCATAGTTTCTCTGTGCTGAAGAACATTTACTCAAATATCGAAGGATGTTTACGTCCGTATTTGAGCTTCTACGTCTCATTTTGTCCCGTTTTGGATTAGAAAATCAACAGTGAATTCAAACCTGTGCACCAATTTCATATTTTTTGAAATGTAATTAATCCCACCGCCCCTTTATCCACCTACAGACTAGAGCTGTAGTGGATAAAGAAGCATAAAAAAAAAACAGTTGCTTTTCCATTTGATTGAAGATGGCTCAGTATTGTTACAGTCCCTGTGTGTGAGTGTTAGTTTTTCCTTTGTTTTCCATTCTTCACTCCAGGTTGAATAAAGTTTTATAAACCTCCACATTTGCTGGTAGTTTGGTTCCACAACTCAAGGACAGAAACATTTAGAGCTGTTTCCAGCTCTAAATGTCCCCCCTCCCCGTGGTGTCACTGAGACCTGTCCGGCTCCATCTTGGACTCTCCGTTCTGCTTGTCGTTGACCTTCTGGGACAGGCGCGTGGACACGGTGGCCGCCTGAACCACGGCTTTGAAGCTGCGCTTCCTCTTCTGGACGTTCTGCTCCGGGTGGAAGATGATGACGTAGACCTTGGGGATGTAGAGCATGCCCAGGGATACGGTGGCGCTCAGGCTCATGGAGACGGTCAGGGTGGTGGTCTGGATGAACATCTAGAGACACAGGAACACACTGGAGGTGAGAAACACAAGCGGGCGAGCTGGGAGCAACGAGAAGGTTCAGGAGAACAGGCTGTCGTATTTATTTAGTTTTCATTTTAAACCACAGCGGCCAGTGTTCCCTGATGAATGATTTATGTCTCTGTATATGTAGTCTGGAGAAGATGTCCCATTTCTGGGTTTTCACCACATTTCCTCTTCACCGTTTACTTCTGCAAAAAAATGATGGCAAAAATAATCAAAAAGTACGACGGAGTACTGCGGCCATACTATGATAAAACGAGAACAGAGTTGTACTACGAGGGGGAAAAAACATCTAAATAACACGAAAATAACGTTGCAATAGGAGAAAAATCGATATTTCGAGAAGAAAGTCGTAATATTATGACTTTATTTTCGTAATACTGTTCTCATAATGTTGGCTTTATTCTCGTAATTTCATTTATTTAGTTTTATTTTCTCCGTCCCTAAAAAGTACCAATAACATATAAAATTATATATATGTATATTTTTTTTAAATCTGTCCAGGCAAAGAAACCCCAAAAAACCATGAAGTGTGTGTGCCATGAATAAGACATACGTCAGACATAAATAAGTCAACGACCATCATTCCGCTGCTTCTGAGTTGAGGTTATACCGCTGTCCTCTGCCGTCTTTTCGCATGTTTCCCTTTTTTGTATTATTATTTATTTCTTCTCGGAGGAATCTTCTTTCTTAGAGAAGCTTTCAGTGATGTTGTGGTACAGTGGAGTGTGTGGGTGTGTGTGTGTGTGTGTGTGTCTGTGTGTTTGGCCCCGGGTCGAGCAGGGAGACGTGCTCAGAATCGGATAACTTTTGCCGCCGCCATTTTCCTGTTTTGGGCTAACAGGAAACATGGCGGCGGAGAGCCTCGCTCCTCTCTGCACGTGACGGGTTGATAACAGAAGTCACTTTCTCGACGCCGACGGAAGACGCAGCCTATATTTAGCCGTGTTTTCCCAAAGTGACGATTAATTGAAGGAGCTGGTTAAATTGGTCTCCGAGCGGTCCGGATCATCCCGTCGGCTCGTATGTCCTCCTGTCGACTTCCCTTCCTGTCTTCATTCACTTCACTTCCAACTTGAAGAGGTGAAAAGACTTTAAAAGCACCCCAAGGCTTTAATTGTTTCAGCTTGACTGAGTCATAATGCGGCTCTCGATTAGTCAAAGCCTATCCGTATTTTTTTTCTCCGATATTCCCCCATCGGTCCGTATTTTGCTGCGGCAGAAAATAACCCCAAAGCTAATTTAAACCCTAAGTACAGTGGTGGCAGGATGTTCTGCCAGGGCAGCGGAAAGCAAATACGATTTGACAGGCAGCAAACCGAGATTTCACTTTGAGGATTTGAGGGTTTCTTTTCTTTCACTTTCCAACTGTGAGTGTGCTTGCCTTTGTGTGTTGCGATATTTTCAGCCACTGCACCAATTTAATGCCTTCATAGGGATAAAGGAGAGAGAGTTGTCTTAAAAGGGAGTCAACAGAGCATCCATTGTCTTTTTATTTAGACCAACAGTGCTTTGCAAAGGTGTTCACAACTCTTAGTCTCCATCCATCTTCTGTTCAACGTCAGCTACCCTGCCCCATGCCCACAGCATGCTGCTTCTGACACCATGTTTCACTGTGGTGTGCGAAGGTGTGACATGTCAGATTTTCACAGCGTATTCTTTTGGACATAGTCCAGAAAATTAAGTTAGTGTCTCCTCTGGTCAGAGAACCTTCTTCCACGTGTTTGCTCTATTCACGTTCTCGCTGTGTGTTGCGTTGAGCGCCCCCTTGTGGTGAGCCCTTAAGGCTGAGTTAGTTATGCTTTTAAAAGTTTGCATTAAGTGTACAGAGCTGAGCAAGTGGCCTGGCGTTTACATTAGATGCATACGTTGGTGCGGTATTCCCTGAAAATGGCCCTCATGTAGGGTTCATTGAAATGCCAGTGCAGGTGTACCTGCATTGACACAACACAATACAAATTGTTCAGTATGAGTGACAGGTGGCGCACAAGTTGCAAAAATTCAGAGGTTCAGGGACTGCACTACTTAGTAAGGCTGAGTCAGCCTAGGTCTTTTGTGTTTTGACATGTCTGCAGTTAAAAGGCAATAGTGGAGCATTTCTACTGTATCCGTTGGCAAGATATGAGGTACTGAACCCTTGTGTTCATTGACGCTTAGATTTGTGAATGGTAAGAACATGCGCCGAGGGTACTGTCTGAAAAGTCTGAATACGGGTTAGTAAAAGTACATTCCACTGTATGAAGTACTCTTAAGTCCTCAATAAGACTACAGGTGATGTTTTCTAGTCATCCTGGCCTAGTTTCAAATGACCCAATCATTTGTTTTAATATCTTATTTCTACCACTTCAATTACAGCAAAAATTGACAATGTGACACTTTTAAATCGAAGAAACTTCAAAATTAAAAAATTTTCCTCATTAAAAAAATATGTCAGCTAAGTAATCCCTGCTGTCCTAGATGTTGGGGAGCAGAAAAGAGGGTTCATTCTTGAGTTCCCTACCTTCTCTGTAGACTGTGCTGTTCCAAAAAAGATGGGAACGAAGGCTAGCCAGATGATGCAGGTGGTGTACATGGTGAAGCCAATGGGCTTTGCCTCGTTGAAGGTCTCTGGGACTCCTCTGCTCTTGATGGCGTACACCGTGCAGGTGATCATGAGCACAATGCTGTAGCTCAGACAGAGTATGAGGGACAGATCGGACATGTCGCACTTCAGGATCCCACGTGCAAACTCCGGATTCGGAGGCTTTAGCTCGTCGTAGTCAATGGTAGTGTGAGGGGGAACCACGCCAAACCAAATGAACACCCCCAGTAACTACATAGAGAGAGAGAGAAGCATTAGACTGCTGTAGGTACCGAACCGATGAATTATGTCACAAAACCATTTACCGGTTTACCTGAACCGAAATGAGGATAAAGGTGATAATCAGCTGAGAAGTGGGGCTGATGAACTTGGGAGGCGTGACTGATTTCTTGCCCTGTTCAAAGATCCGGTAGATCCGATTGGTCTTGGTGAGCATGGCGGCGTAGCTGATGCACATCCCGAGACCTAGCAGCAGCCTGCGTATGGTGCACACACCCGCACTGGGCTCCGCAATCATGAAGAAGGTGATGAGGTAGATGAGAAAGATGCCCGTCAGCAAGACGTAGCTCAGCTCTCTGCCAGATGCACGAACAATGGGCGTGTCGTTGAATCGGACGAAGGTGGCGATGACTCCGGTCGTGGCTAGGATCCCCAGTATGGCCAGGAAGACGGGGATGATGGCCCAGGGAGAGCTCCACTCCAACTTGATTATGGGCGTAGGCCGACAGCCTGTGCGGTTCTTCAGGGGCCGCATGTCAAAAGGGCACATGTCACAGGAGAACTCGTCCAGGAGGAACTGGTAGCCGTCACAGAGCTCACAGTGCCAGCAGCAGGGAACGCCTTTCACCATCTTCTTCCTCTCACCGGGCTCACAGGGGAAACTGCACACGGACTCCGGGACCTTGCGGTCACCTCCTGACCACTGCATCTCCTCCAGCTACAGTAGATGTTCAAACACACACTCGTGTAAACAGTCTTGATTTCTGTCACTACGAAGATAACACTAATAGAAAATATTTTTTGCTGAATTTGACACAGCTGGAAAAAAAACCTCACAATGTGGCACTACTGCATGTATTGCTGGAATTATAGGAATGCTAATTATAATCAATGGTTAGCTTAGCATTTAGCTGGGGAACAGTATCACTCCTTTGGAACAATTAGAACAGTGAAACCACAAAATACAATTTTTTATCTTCTTTTTTTTTCCCAAGGAAAAAAAAATACTATTTATAACTGAAAGTTATTTGCTTTCAGATTGTGCTGCACTTTATAGAAGAGTAAGTCCTTTTAACAAAATGCTGGAGAAAACCCGACTGACCACAGTTTCCTCAGGTTACTTGAGAGATGTTAGCGCTTCCCTTTCCTCCTCTTATTGGTTCATACAGCCAGTTGCTGTTATTTGGAGACCTAAAGAACACCACTCTTTCCTTCTTATTAAGCTAGCAAAATTAGCTAGCATCTCTGTCAAACAGGAGGCTGGAGGCTAGCTACCTGAGCAGATGTCCAAAATTAAACAAATGATATCAATTAGTAAGAGTTTTGTTGCTCTGTAAAGAGCAGAACAGGGAAAAAAAAGCATGTTTATTTAACTACTACTAAACTGACAAGTTTTTATTCTATATTTTGTGTAGCCACATACTTTGCGTACATGTGACATGTTTTGGCGGTCACTATCTTGCTTAAAATGTATCTGACTACGACCCTTTATGTAGAGTTTCAAAATATTTCTAGACACAAGAGACTGATTGGTATATACTTCTGTTGGAATCAAAATAATAAATAAATGTTAAAGATGACATTAGAACATGTAACATTTTAGAAGCGCTAGGAGCAATTCTTGATATTCTGTTGTGCATTAAAGTGATTGTATTCTGTTTTACATTTTTACCAGGAAAATCATATTTAAGACTTATTTAATGCAAACTGTCAGGGATACCGTTCAACAGTTTATCAAAACAGCTACTGGTATGTTTTGCGTGGGCAGCAGCCATATTGGATTTTGAATCTAGGTAAACCTCTGACTTTCCAACTTGTACATCAGACCTTAGGGGGCGCTATAATTTAGTTTTCATAACTGTACTCCATTAAAAGCTAATAAAAGCAGTTTATTACTTCAACTGTTTTATGAGGCAATCAGTCAGATTCGGTTATGCAGTTACTTAAGGTTTGAAGTTTCTACTTATATTTCTGACTTTACTCACGCCAGCTGATTTCTCCCACTGGAAAATGTCGCAAAGGTTGAAGTTGCATAATCCAAATCTTACATGAAGCCTTCCATTGTGGACTGAAGTCTCTCTCACTTAGACTCACGTCTAATTGATTTTTCCAACTTGAAAGTTGGAAACTTCATATTGTAAGCACAGGTGGACCATGTCAAATTCACCTGGATATTAGCAAAGTTAGCAATAAAACAATATATATTGCAAATAGGTGTTATTTTGAAACAATATGTAGGTTTTAAAGAACCAATGATAATTTTTTAACACCTGTGAAAAAATAAAAACAGAAAGGTATTCTTTTTTTTATTTTGCCACTATTATTTTTATCTTCTCTACTGACAGATTCTCATTGTCAAAACCAGATGCTTTCTTTTTTTTAGTAACTTCCCGTTAGTTGGTATAAAAGGCCTGAGTCGTGCAGATATTTACGTTAAGTCGCAGGTGGTTTGTCCATTGGCCGATGACCCTGTAGCCGGGGTTGCTGACGTTGGACATTTGGTACTGGAAGATATCGTAGCGACCGGGAGCGTCTCCGTTCTCATTGAACATCACTGCCGTGCCTGCGCTGCCTGTGGTTTGGAGGAAGACTTTTAAGAAGTTGAACCCACACAAGACGTGTGACAGAGAAATCGAGGATACAAAGAGAGAGAGAAAATGCCCACACACTGTTGAATACAGTATTGCTTACTTTAGTCTCGCACAGTCATTTGAAAGCTAAGTGCAGGATGCTTTTTAGTAACTCCAAGCGCACAGTCTTTCAGCGCACTCTGCTCTCTTGCCCTAACGTGATTGAATGCTCCTCTCGGGTCCCTGCAGGCGCTCTCAATCAGAAAGTCTTCTATACAAGACAAGGTCGCCCAGGAAGGAGAAAAGCAGTAAATAGGATGCTTTCATAGAACACTTTTTTTTTTTTTTTTTTCATTTTTCCAAACTGTGACTCCTTTTCTATAAAAAACGAGGGAGGGATGAAAAGCAGTTGTGTTGCACGCACAAAAGACCGAGGAGGTAGCCCCGAGGGGAGGGGATGCTCTTTGAAAGCAACGTGTTGTGCTCTGCAGTTTGGAGCATAAGCAGAAAGCATCTCAGGGCTTTCACATTAAATCTGGCCTTCCCTTCTGCCACTCTCCCCTTTAAATCAGCTTCTTTTTTTTTTTGTCAAAACGGCCTTTGCCGGGTCTAAATCTTAATTTTCTTCCAGTTTGTCCTCTTTTCTAAACGCCACACAGGAAAAGGTGGAGAAATAAGTCCGGCAGCTGAGGACTCACCGTTAAAGTTCACAGAGCGAATGTACTGGAGGAGCATCCGCCCCTCCACGGGGTCCATCTTCTCGCAGACGCCCATGGAGCCGGGACAGAGGTCCATGTGCATGCTGTGCAGCGCGTGGGCCATGGCGTACACGGCGTCGATGACAAACTGCACCTTTCCCTCCTGTTCGTACTGAGAGTCCCGGCTGATTCTTTCTTCGCCTAGAGGGAAACATGTCACACACACAGAGAGAGTCGAGGTTAAGTTTCAAACGTATACGGTCACTGTTTTCACTGCGGATTGAAACCGTGGCCTCCTCACCTGTGCATTTCCTTCTGTCAGGGTCGTACTTTATGCCAGGCCGAGTCAGTTTGCACTTGAAGTCGTCCTCCCAGAATTCGGCAAACCAGATGTTTCTTCTGTTGTTTTCGAGCGACCTCGAGGTGAAGTACTGGTCAAACCCTGGATGGAGAAGCATTTCGTATTGAGTTCAAGTTCATGGGGGCTTATACACCAGTGAAACAGGCAGCTGGGGTGAAAATCAGAAGGGGAAAAAATAAAGCCATATTTTTATACAAGCAAGTTTGAATGTGATTCTGGTTTCCTCAATTGAAGAAGGATGTCGATATCAGATCGGACTTATCACTCAGTCATGAACTATTTTATTGCGTTATTAGTTGACTCATCGATCACTGTCATATGTAATATCTCTTTGGATGTGCAGCCAGCCATCCCAGATGTATAAATCTCACATACCATCAATAGAGGCTCTTTTTGGCAGGATGGTGACCGCTCCCTCTGCCACCTCTTCCTGATCTTCGATGGGGGAGCTTTTGGCCCCCCAGCTGTCGGACCCGACAAACAGGAAGTGGCCTGTCAGGTTGGCTTTCTTCGCAGCCTGCAACACCCGTCTGAAACACACAAACACAAAAACATAATGGATTCTCTGGCAGATTTCGTCATCTCTCGTGTCGTAACTGCGGCAGCCAGCGGAGCTCGACTCACTTGATGTCGTCCTCGTTAGCAAAGATGATTACCCCGCGAGCGTTTGAAGTCTCCATCAGTCTCTTGATGATTTTGTCGAACTCGCCTCGTCTGGGCTCTCTGGGGATCTTTATAGACTGAGCGATGCAGAGACCCCCTGCAAAACAGGCAGTACAGACAATGTCGGGACTGTACATCCAATTCAGTTCAAAAATACTTTATTGATTCCAAAGGGAAATTAAATCATGTGCTGTGAAAAGTATTTTACCTTCCCACAAATTTCTTGTGTTTTCCAGACACATAGTGCCGTTTTATAGCAATACCAGGTAACTGTGTTACTTTCAGTTGTTCTAAAAATGCTACAGGCATCAAATGCAACTTAAAAGAAACATGGCTTCGTAATTTAGCGCCTTCTAATTGGGCCTCTATCTTTTTAAAAACTCCTGCTCTTTCTCAAACTGCACCTTTAGGAAGTCATCACAACATGGCTCCTCTATTAACCCCTTAACGATTTTACCAGTGCTTGACCGAGAAGTAGCTCTTCAGCATGCACAGATCCATCAGATGTTTGCTAATTGCTGATGACTAGTCTGAAGGAGCTGAGTGGAACAGGGCAGCTCTGTGAGGCCGAAGCTCAGAAGCTTGGAAACTGCAGCTCAGAGGAGGAGCTGCGTCTCGAGGGCGGAGCTTGGTGCACCCAAGCGTTTTGCACAGCTGAGCGGTTGCCGTCGGAGATTAAAGGATTTCTCAAACATGCATGAAAGAATCAAGACAACTCTCCAGGTATGATGAGGGAATATCATCATAACAGCATGTAAGACTCAAAAAAGTTGATTTTACACAGTACTACTCCTTTAAATGTTGGAGGTCATCAAATAAATTTTAATATCAAACGACGAGTAAAAACAAAATCCAGCTGTTAAGTGATGATTTCATTTATTAGGGGGGGAAAGCTATCAGAACCAGTGTGTTTGGTTTCATTCTCATTGGTTTTTGAGCATAAATTATCTGTTCAATGCCAACAAAAGCATCTTGTTCTACATGCTTGTTGTGTCCTCTACCAACTACAAGCAGGACTTTTTCATAGGCGTTAAGAGAACACCTTTAGGAAGTTTTCTTCTTGCCACACTTCCGTAAAGCACCAACTTTATGAAATGCACAACCGACAGTAGTCTAGAAAAATCAATAAGTACAAACAGTTTTGCAAGGCTCCATGTATGCTGTTAAATATTGATAGGAGGTGTACGTGGTTTAGTTGCTGCCCGGGTTTATCTCAAAAGTCAGGCATAATAAGTTCTTAGTAGTGTAGTCATGAAAGATTCAAGAATGTAGGGTCACGCAAGGGGCTCTGAGACTTCTGCTAGCACGCTGCTGTTTAGCAAGTACACTGTTAAAGAGCCTAATTTGGCACGCTAGCTTTTTGCGTAGCAGCACTAAGTACCATCAAGTGTGGCTGCTGGGAATTTACACGACTCCTTCTGGTTTTCCAGTGTAAAAACACAGCTGTTAGCTAACGTCTGACTCGTTACGATTCCCTGACAAGAAATCATGACCGTCTGCTCAGTTTGCACTCCACACTATTCCAAACATGTTCCCATGCAAGCCATTTGGTACAGATGTGTGAACAGTCATAAAAAAATGATCTTTTATCACAGTTAAGCTATCTGTCAATGAGAAAAATCGAACTTTTGAGAAATAACTGCCTTTATTTAAATCGCCAGCAGCACAGTCGTTTCTATTTTTGTGACTTGGCCAAATGTTTTGGACCATTATGAATGCCGATCCGTTTCCTGCTTTCTGCCCATCAGATTTTTTTTAATTTAACATAATATTTTGAAATCACATAAAGTTCCTAATGCCACACACTCCACTGGGGATCCAAGACACTTTGGAGAGGAAAACAATAAGTCCTTCTGATGTGGCGACACTAAAATGCCATCCTTTCCTACAGTTTTATGTATATCTATTCCCCAGGTGAACAGAAAGTGATTGGTTATTAGCTAGAATGTTTTAGAAACTCTAATCGACTTAAAAAAAATTAATTTGTTTAAAAACTGTGTTTGTTACACTTATTTTGAAAGAGTTTTTAGCTGTACACAGTGGTGCAAAAAGTGGGCATCTAACGTGACGTATGGGGTGCTGGGTTAGACGGGGCGCCAGAATAATGGCGGAAGAATTATTTCTAGTCAGCCTTTTCTGAATTTACTGGCAACAGCTGTTGCTTGAGAAAATTATATGATCAATAACTGATTAAGTTCCCTTCTGCTCCCATATCCAACCCCACCGCCATTATTTCATAGAAAGACGCTCCAGCCCCTTTGAGAAGGCCCCAATAGTGAGTTTGCATAGACCAAAAATGATACCATTAAAAACAATTCCTCAACTCAATTATGATTTTTTAGGATAATATTCCTGCAATAGAAAAAATGAATTCAGCCCCTGTACACAACTTTACCAGCGGTTTTGTTTGTCAAAATTGCTATAAACGTCAAAGTGGTAGCGTGCTCTCTGTGGTCACTGATGTATGACTTTTTTAATGGTACTGAATCAATACATTAACGGTGGACCTATATGACGCTGAGCTGCAATTGTTCATCATTGCGTATTAAAGGATTGCCCTTTCGTATTCCAGTGGTTTAATAAGCGAGAGCAGCGCAGCTCGATGAGTAATCCCCCCCGTTGTAGAAGCAAATTTACAGTCTCACGGGCAGCGAACCCGACCTGCTTCTCTGGATATCTGCACGAAGGAGTCCACGCCGCTCTCCCCGTAGTTGCCTTCGGAGGCCAGCGTGGAGACGTAGTTCCATCCCATGGCCTTGACGATGTCCAGCATGGCCTGGGCCTGGTAGGAGTCCGGGGGCACCACGCGGGAGAAGAACTCGTAGCGGCTGTTGTCGCTCAGCTCCGGGGCGGTGGAGGCGTAGCTGATCTGGGGGATCTGAGACACACACGGGACGGGGTCAGCCGTGAGCAGAGGGGTCGGGTCGAGTGGAAAATGCGAGCGGCGCTGATTATTAGGCCGATGCGTGAATAAAAAAAAATAAATAATAATTTTAAAAAAAGGTAAAAAAGGAATGACAAGAGGGCGCACTGAGCCATGTCAGAGGATGATGCACCACTTACTCACAGAAACACAAAGTCTAAGTGAAGGCTTTCTATATTTATCCTGTCTGGATGCTGAGCATAAAAAAAGAAAAAGAAACATTGGCTCTAGATTTAACTCTTAGTGGCTGACATAGAAATTCAGATGCAACAAGCTAAAAGCATTTGTTTCTGGGTTAAAAAAAAAAAATGGATATGGAGATTAATTTACTAGTGTGCTACTTCTTTTAATGACGGCAGTGCATGTTGGCAGCCTTAACCCTGAACCTGCTAATGCCATCCAGTGGCTTAACAGCGAGGCCCTCCGCAGGGAGCGAGGGGCACGGGGTGGGGTGGGGGGGAGGTAGACACAAGGGCTGGGGAAGGGACAAGGAGAGAGGGGCGAGAACCATTTCACAGATTATCTGGAAGGATTATAGGGGTTTTAAGCAAATTATGTTAAGCACAGAGGGAGAGACGGCGATCAAGAGACTAGAAAAAGGTTAGCATTTCTCAGCTGTAAGCCATACAATAAATGTTGTTTGATGCAGCTCAGTGTAGCAGCTGTTTTGAACCCTCCCAAACTCCTAATTTCCTGCTTGATATTTCAAGCAACACGGTTTTTCTGTGGGGAGTTAGAGGGGGGTCTTTAGATCCCCTGTTCCACCCCCGGAAAATGAAGCCTCTTTTATGAACGTTAACGAAGAGTCTGCACCAGGATCACAGAGCAGATCCAAATGTTTGCATACAAACCGCTAATGAGCGAGACAACGCATAATCCCCTGCAAATTAATCCCACGGAGGCATCGGCTCTAATTCTGGTGGTACAATCAATGAGTCACATCGGTGACACAGCAATCCCCTTTGTGAGAGAACATCTTGCTGAAATCGTCAACGACTTGGTTCAGAGCGAGAGCGGCGGCTGTGAGAAGCTGCACGAATTTATGAGTCAGGAGGGAAAAATCTCCCGAGGTGGGTGTCCAAAAGACACAATGACAGATTATGCATTTGTAATTAACTTCCATTAGGGTTGTTAATTCTTATATAAATAGTGAAATGGGTTAATTATTGCAAGTTGAACTGCAATCGCTTTTCATCCTTTTACTGTTTGCCTTGTTTTTGAAGCCTTCATATCTGGCCCAAATTTTAACACGCAAATGTGTTTTGATCAAAGTCGGTGTATGTCAGGGTCACTGTCCTGCCGCATGGTCAGCGCCCAACTCAAACCGGATCTGACCAGATCTGTGGGTTTCTGAAAACGTTTGACGTTTATCTAAAGATGCTTGGTGTCATCTACCGAGAGCGTTTCCTGCCACATATTGGATGTGTCCTCTACAAATTTATTTATTTATTTATTTTCCAACAACAGGTTCTCCTTCTTGCTGATCTTCCATAAAAAGGTCGGATTCGCGGAGTGCAGGGACTAAAGGTTGACCCGTTGATAGATTCTTAAATCTGACCTTCAGGTTTCTGCAGCTGGTCCAGTTGGGCCTCTTGGCTGCTGCTTTGGTTTCTGCTCATTGAGCCTTTAAGTGTGCAGCTACTTCATAGTAGCACATGTTTGGAACAAAAGCTGAAACCAGTGTTGAGTGGACATTTGTCAAGGCAGGAAGCCTTGTTTGCAGTCATTGCACAATGATAGTAACAATAATGATAATAATAATGTATTAGACAAAAATAAGAAAATAAGATCAGTTGTTCAGTATATATTGTATCTCAGACTAGCAGCCTCTGCAGTCTGTTGCTACCTGATATCAGGAGCAAATACAGCATTTAGCTAAATGTGCCCTCAAAACACCTCTGGATTCATACCGAGATTAAATTCAGTTCATTATGCAGCTTCTAAAGCCAATTACTTACACTGGATTTGATTTAGGGATATTATATTAAAGGGGACTGAGTACATAAAAGTTTACTGATCTCTATAAGGGAAAATGTGTTCAAAATGATGCGTCGTTTTCATTTTGTGCTACAGTTCTGCACCGTCACAGAGGATCCAGCAGTGAGTGAAAAGGCTGAAAGAGCTTCAATACTGAGGGACAAAGGCAACAGAAGAGCTAATCACAGGTGAGTGGATGCAGCTGAGGAAGGGAGCAGGCAGAGGCACATGAGGACATGAAAAACAGCTGGGGAGGTGAATCAAGGCAGAGGGGAGTTAAAGGGAAAAAATACTGAAACTGACATAAACAGGAAACAGAAAGAAACATGAAACTAATTAAACTAACTTAAAGCAGAAATGATGAGGATGAATAAACTAATATAAAGGAAAAAACCAAAAACAGCGAGATCTAAGCAAACACACAATCAGAACAGGAACACAAATGAAAACCAAACGTTCAAACACCTGCAGATCAAAACAAGATTGTGGTTATTGCACAACAAAACACTAATTATTGAAATTTCAATATGCTGATTTCAGACACCAAATGAAAAAAAAAAAAAAAAATATATATATATATATATATATATAGTATCCTATTGGAACAAACACAATTTCAGTCAAATGGTGGGCTTTATGACAAAAACAACAACAAAAAAACCCCAAAACAAATATGGTGTTAAACTGGTGAACTGAGGCAGTAAAGGAACCAAAATCAAAAGATGGAGACGATAGAAAATAAGCGCCGTTAGAAAAGAGCTGGTCATTTTTGAGAAAAGTTATTAGTCAACCCATTAAATCTGAAGATAAACTGAAAACTTGGAAAACGATTCAACAATTGTTGCTTTAGAGTGTTTATAAAGTGGAAAACGTTTTCAATTTCTTTATTTTATTTTATTTATCTATTATTTTTGCTTCGCTAACATACAGAAATATCAACTAAAGCTTCCGTTTCACAGTGATGGCATAGTTACTTTGAAAAAGTAACTTTAATCAGATTACTGATTACTCCTTGAAAAAGTAACTTAGTTAGATTACTGACTACTTGATTTGGAAAGTAACTAAGTTACATTAAAAGTAACTTTTTAGTTACTTTCAGCAGCTGCTAACACCTGCTAACGCTCCGCCACCTGTGAAAGTTACATTGATCTTTGCCAATACTCAATTGTAAGTTATTTTATAATGGTAACATCA
>CAEFZY010023999.1:0-18919 GCA_903066815.1 Brachyrhaphis roseni
TTTTACTTGTGTAGTTACTTATGTAGTTCATTTACTTATAAGTTTATTTGAAGGTTGAGTTTTCATATTATTATTCTGTGTGTTGTTTCTTTAACTATTCTTTTACAGTATGCTATTAACTAGTTTTTAGGTGTTTGCTTGGGGGTTAGGAATGTTACACGTGCTTTGATCATTAGTTGTCTGTGTTATCAGTTGCCTTTGAAGGTGATTTACAATGGTCAACCTTATGCTAGTCAGGGGGATGCCAACAGAAGGTCTGAGGAACATCTTGTGAGAAAGTGTATTGATCAATTGTTTGTGTGACTATGTGAAAAGCCCAACCTCTTTCCTTGTGATCTTAATAAAAAGCAGTTGGGGACAAAGAGCCGACGGAGTTGAGCCCAGACAGTGTTTGATGGCGGTCCTCCGCGTCAAACATGTGGAGGACCGCTTTGCTGGTTCTCTCCCCTTCTCTGCAGAAAAGTAATTTGTGTCTCTGGTTGATTCTTGCAGGTTAGGAACCAAAAAATAAACCTAACAAATACTCAAACATCTCAGATCACAGGTGGACTCAGCTAACGAAGCCCCTGGTTAAACACATCAGGTGTGCTTGAGATAGATCAGCTCAGATATTTAGGCTGTTGATGGCAACATTTTATGCCACATAAAGTTCAGATAACATGTCATCGTCTCACTAAAAATGTGTGAAATGACTCAAAAATACAGCAAAGGCCAGTAATTTTCCTCGAGGCCCAGTTGGAAGTTTAATTTCTAAGTTTAAAGTTGAAAAGAAAGTGCCAGTGCCACCTGGTGGCAGAAAGAGAAAACCATTACTTTTCACTTGGTGGAAAAAATACAAAACACTAGCGGTCTCCATGCCTGAACTGTAAGATGTACACCACTACTCAACCAAAAATGCAAAAAAATTCAGCTCCAATTTGGGAAAAATTTTATGGATAAGTTGGATAAGTTTTTAGATGATTTTCTGTGGGATCAATTTGTACGTATCTGAAGGAGGAAGAATGCAGCATACATTGATACTGCAAACTCTCAAAGCAAATTTACTTTGCAATGAGGGTTAACTAGTTTTAGATGCAACTTTAAATTCCATGTTGTTCAAGGTTTGAGCTCATTGAACAACATCTGAATACCTCAATATTTCCCCCCCATTAGTGTCATGTCATTTTTCTGGATAATCCTCAGTTTGTCTCTGTCCACTTCAGACATGAACGAGCACAGCTCCCGGAGCCACAGCATCTTCCTCATCAACATCAAGCAAGAAAACACCCAGACCGAGCAGAAGCTGACCGGCAAACTCTACCTCGTCGATCTGGCAGGGAGTGAAAAAGTGAGATTCCCCCCTCAACTTCTGAGCTAGCAGTATAATGTGAAGCATTGTCATACAATTGATTTGTTGTGAGACATTTCTTTCACAGACACAGAGATTAATGAGGCTTCTTGGGTTTATTTTCTTGGCAGGTGGGTAAAACCGGAGCAGAGGGAACAGTTCTGGATGAAGCGAAGATGATCAACAAGTCCCTGTCGTCGTTGGGCAACGTCATCTCTGCTCTGGCGGAGGGCTCGGTGAGACAGCTCACACAGGATATCCAGATGATGGAGGTTTTTCACAGTCTGGGATATTGTTTCAGAACCTAGCACTGCTTTAAACAGCCTCGGTCTTCATGATGCTGTTTGCTCTTTATATTCTCTAACTAACCTCCAAGGCCTTCACAGAGCATCTGGGTTTGGACTGAGATTAGTTCAGTTTGCTAAACTGGATTGTATTATGGGCTGTGTTAGTCACCATATTGATCACAGACTGCAACTTTCCTTCTGGTAATGCTGAGGCAGCAGTGTAGTAGATGTAAGAAACAGTGCCACCTGCAGGTGTAAATTAGCACTCACTCAAACCCAATGGGTTTTTTTTACCATTTTGCATCAAAATTTTCAATAAACTCACTGTTATGTGTTGGCGCGGAAAAAATGCAGGTCTCTGTTGATTTTGGCTGAATTTTCAAACAGTGAGAATCTTAAAAATCTTTTAATGTTTTGGTTTAAAAGGCCAGACTTTCTTTCTGTAATTATAGCAAAGGTCAGCTGACTTTATTAAAGGACTTATTGTAGCTCCAGCGACAACACCCTCCACTGTGTTAGAATGGAAGCATGTATTTTTTAACATTTTCTTTCTGATTGGTATGACTTGCGGCAGAACACGTATGTAGTTTAAATTACCGCTACATACAACATTATGTAAAGCTCAACAGTTACAGCTGCTTTATATTTTCCACTCCGTTTCAGAGCTACGTACCGTACAGAGACAGTAAGATGACCAGGATCCTGCAAGACTCCTTGGGAGGAAACTGCCGGACAACCATGGTCATCTGCTGCTCACCTTCTGCTTTCAATGATGCCGAGACCAGGTCCACTCTGCTGTTTGGACAGAGGTACACAGGCACACGCAGAAAGGCTGCCTTGTATCGTTTGGTTTCATGAAGAGTTGCATTTTTTCCCTCATCGGTCAAGAAGGTGCTTACGGAAAAGGACTTGGCTAAAAAACAAAACACAAGACTTTGGGATAGACGCGGTTACTCGCGCCATGAATGAAAACTGTGACTTTCCTCAACAGGGCAAAGACGATCAAAAACACGGTGAGTCTGAATGTGGAGCTGACCGCAGAGCAGTGGAAGAAGAAGTGGGAGAAGGAGAAGGAGAAGAACAAGACTCTGAGGACCACCATCACCTGGCTGGAGACAGAGCTCAATCGCTGGAGGAAAGGTGATTTTACCATGGTACCAAGAATTGCTGAGCTGAAAAATTAACCCAACGTCTTGAATGATAAACTGCTGTTGAGGTGCATTATGGATATGGATTATCGCTAATCACATGAATATGTGATTAGCATGGCCTGGAACCTAATCCTGACCTAGGTATTGAGTATGAGCTAAAATAGACAAGAGTGTTCACTAGATAGTGGCAACACAATACTTGGTATGCATAGAATATGCATCAACAGGCATCAGTAGTGTGCTCACACTACCTTGGCTATATTATGGTTTAATGCGAATTCATGACATTAGTCTTTCAGGGTTTAAGTGTTTGACTGTTGCCAGGAAATTTTATAAAAATGATGAAGGTAGGCTGTAAAGTTTACCTCTCACACTGTACTTTTAAAAGATGGAGAAGATACTTTAAGAAGTAGTGTAGACTTGATTTGCATTATTTTATGGTTGTACTAAAACATATTTGTTTGGGGCTTTGCTGTTTGTGGTCCTAAACTTTGGAACAGTTTACCTTTTGATATCCAGACCACTGAGGCTGTTAAGACTTTAAAGTCTTTGCTCAAAGTCCATCTTTATTTTTAGACATTTGCTTTTAGCACAGCTTGAGATGAAGTTATAATGACAGTTTAGCTTATTTTGATAGTTAAAATACCAAATATACCTCAACATGCATTAATATGCACAGTGGAAACTATTTTAGCACTTCCACAGAGGTTAACATCCACAGTCTTCCATATCCACACTCTTTGGGATTCGGCCAATTAGCACCAAGGATTGGCTGCTTTGCAAACGCCAGCCAATAGTGTGTCAAGTTGCATTGCGCCAAAGTTTCTCAGTTTCCCAAGCTGCAATGTTTTTCTTGAATGTTTTTGATAGCTGTGAATAGGTAAATGTTCTTAGAACAATCTAGAGTTACTAAAATGAGTTTATTGTTGATATTGTTTATCAACATATATTGAAGCAACTGCTACCTTACAAACTAAATTGTTCATTTAAAATTACAATGTGAAGAAAATAATGTGATTTTTTTTTTTTCACCTGATCGCCCAATATTGGGTTTGAATTTTAACCCAAATCTGATCCCTAAGGCTGAAGGTAGCAAAGAGTGGGTTGAAAAAAAGGATTTATGGGCGCGCTGTGGTGGCGTAGGGGATAGCGCAACCCACATTTGAAGGCCTTGAGTCCTCGACGTGGCCGTCGCAGGTTTGACTCCCGGACCCTGCGGCATTTGCTGCATGTCTTCCCCCTTCCTGTCAGCCTACTATAAAAAAAAAAAAAAAAAGGGACACTAGAGCCCACAAAAAAAAAAAGATTTATATTCTGAAAGAAAATGGTTGGACAAATGATTTGACAGAATTCATACAATCTAAAATATAGCCTGTCTATATACACTGTAACGCTAATTCTTTAGTCACAGTGTGAATTTTGAACACTGTCAGCATTAGCTCATGCTAACCAATAAACAGATACAGGACTGTCTTAAGTGAAGAAACTCTGAAACTAAAGTGATTAATGCGACCCACTCACATTAATATTGAAGAAACAGCATCAGATCACCAGCTAACATTTCTTAATTGGTTGCAGAAGTTGAACAAAGTTATTCTGAAAATTATGAGGCTCCTTCCAGTCTCTTCTCAAACCCAGCAAACTGAGTCACAATGTTTGATCTGATATCTGTCCTACCAGCATGAACCAAACTGTCGGGTTGAAGAATGAACTCGGAAGATTTTAGAGTGTGTAGACGGAGCAGCTCTTCAGTCATGAGCACAGGGTGTTCCTGTCAATTCACTCTAAATCTGAGTCACACACTGGTTTATGTTTAGGTCCAAAACAAAGCATCCTTTGTCTTCACGTTAGCAGTGTCATGAGGAAAATCACAGCAGTTCTCCTTAAAATCCAGGGCCAATCCCATTCTCACGTAACACAAGAACATGACGCCTCTGCTGCCCCCTGCAGGAGAGAGCGTGCCAGTGGAGGAGCAGTTTGACAAAGAAAAGGCTAAAGCGGAGGGGGTGTCGCTGGATGCTACTCTCAACAACAATGACAAGGCTGCACCCAAGCCTTCCCTGGGCAGCCTGCCCGGAGTGGCTCTCATGGGTCCAGAAAAGGAGAAGTACGAAGCAGAAATGGCCAAGCTCTACAAGGAGTTGGACGACAAGGTAACTGTTCTGGTTCACTGCCTGTTAACGACCCAAGACCCACAGAAAACAGTCCAGGGACGTCAGGGAAAACAAAGCCGAGATTTCTGCATGGTTTGGCATCAGTAACTGGTGCAGTATTACTTCGTGACAGCAGATGGCGCAACTGGCTTCTAAAAGTAAGTAAAGGAGTGATCTCAAATTGGAGTCTTCCAGGGCCAGAATCCTGCAGCTTTTAGATGTATGGGTGCACCGATTGCAGTTCTCTGGTCGATCACCGATCTTTAAGAAGCCTGATTTTCTGATTCCGATTTTGTCAGATACCAATTTTTTTTCTCCGACAAATAAAGCAAAAGAAAAAAAATGGCTGAGTTGGCAGCAGTGGTATCACTTTTGTTAACTGCGACCGTGCAGACATTACCTGGCTATCAGTCAAACCTTTCCCACAGGAGAACAGAAGAGGTTCTCCAATGGTTGATATTTAGACCTTTGGTGACGTAAACAAGATTGGTGAATAAGATCAGCTTCGCATGTAAGCAACGGCTGATCATCGATCTCCCAAAATTAAGGAAATTGGGGCTGGTTTATCAGCTGGCCGATTTATCGTTACCCCCCAGGTGCCTTATCTTATAAACAAGAATAAATATGGTGAAATTGCATCATTAGCATGCAGTCAAGCTCTATAGAGCTCTGCTAATGAGCTAATATTGGAGCCAGGTGTGCTGAAGCAGAGAGACATCTAAATGTTGCAGGACGCCGCTCCTGCAACTACCAGATTATTGGATGACTTGTTTCGTATCGTCCTGCTCTCCAGGACTACGAGATCAACCAGCAGTCCCAGGAGGTGGAGAAGCTGAAGGAGCAGCTGCTGGACCAGGAAGAGGTGATGGCTCTCTCTCTCTCTCTCTCCGTCCTCTCCCAGTCTGAATCCTGGGATTCACTTCACACTGAACATCCTTTTCCTCCCCCCGCTCCATCAGCTGTTGGAGTCCTCCCGCAGCGACCACGACACCCTGCAGACGGAGCTGAACCGGCTGCTGGCTGAGAACGAAGCCTCCAAGGAGGAGGTGAAGGAGGTGCTGCAGGCGCTGGAGGAGCTGGCCGTCAACTACGACCAGAAGAGTCAGGAGGTCGAGGACAAAACCAAGGAGTTTGAGGCGCTTAGCGAGGAGCTGAACCAGAAGTCTGTAAGGCAGTCGCAGCCTCAGGTGTTTGGAGTGCTGCCGGGAACGCTCTTCCTCACACTGACTGTCACCGCCTCCATCCATCCTCAGAGCTCTTTGGCCTCCATTGACTCGGAGCTGCAGAAGTTGAAGGAGATGACCAACCACCAGAAGAAGAGGGTCACTGAGATGATGTCATGCTTGCTGAAAGACCTGGCTGAGATCGGCATCGCAGTGGGAAGCAATGACATAAAGGTGCGTCCTTCGTTTTCACATTACAAGAACACATCTCTGTGTGCAAACTTCTGAATTAGAAGTGATTTAGAAAAAAAGTTAAAACATTTTTATTTTAGCTTTATATCATGTTATAATGTTATTCCTTCATCAAAACCAAACCTGGAGTGTTGCTTTGATTCTTTCATGCATGTTTGAGAAATCCTGTAATCTCCATGGCAACCACTCAACTGTGCAAAACACGTGGGTGGATCTAGCTCTGCCTTCGAGGACAAAACTCGTCCTTGGAGCTGCAGTTTCCAAGCTTCCACCTCACAGAGCACTGTGCTCCTTCAGACTAGCCAGCAGCAATTAGCAAACATCTGGAGGAACTGTGCATCTGTTGATCTCATTATAGGAGCTGCTTCTCAGTGCAACATTAATAAAAACATTAAGGTGTTGATAGAGGAGCCATGTGGTGATGGCTTCCTTAATGCGGAGTTTCAGAAAGAGCAGGAGTTTTAAAAAGACAGAAACCCAATTTCAAGGCGTTAAATTACAAAGTAAAATTTTTTGTAAGTAATATTCGATATATACAGCATTCTTATAACAGCTGAAGTTAGCATAGTTACTTGATTGTGCTGTAAAATAGCACTATGTGCCTGGAAAACACAAAATACTGCCTGTTAAAGATGTGAATAATTTTGAAAGGCAGTATATTTTCTAGGCCACAAGATGGCGCTCCTATAATGTTTTTTCATGCATTTCAGATAGCTCATGTGCAGCTCGTTGAGCCGGGTCAAACCAACCAGCCAGAACTGCAATTAGTAGTTGATTGTTATGGAAAAGTCTCCTAATTGGGATCAGGCAACACACTAAAAACCCTGAAGAAGGACATAATACAAATGTCACACTGTTCACATGAAGGACAAAAAAAAGGGCTTGAACATGATGATAATCTGGCTCACGTGTTCAAAACTGGCAAAAAGAGGAACTTAAACATTTTATAAATACTACATTTTCTAGACAGAAAATGTATTTTCTGTTTAGGCTACAGAAAATAGTTTGTACACTGCTGATATGAAGTGTACAAACCCTTCATATCAGCACTGACATCACTGCTGCTGCTGATGCCATCAGAACACACACTGACGGTACCCGTCGTACACCGAAGCCACAATGTGCCGTTTCTTAACCTCTCAGCAACAGGATAGCAGCGGGCTCATCGACGAGGAGTTCACAGTGGCCCGGCTCTACATCAGCAAGATGAAGGCCGAGGTGAAGACCATGGTGAAGCGCAGCAAGCAACTGGAGAGCAGCCAGGCCGAGAGCAGCCAGAAGCTAGGGGAGACGGAGAGCGACCTGACCGCCTGCAAGCTCCGCGTCTCCCAGGTAACAGCTGCTCCATCCAACCACGATCACGCACGCCGTCGCTACAGTAATGCACCGTTCAGATGTTATGGTCATACGCCAAACATGTCCGCAGATGTAACATTTTAGGGGTGCGCTTAAAGCTCATGGAGACTGTATGCATTGTCTCTCCTCTCGTGCCGGCGGTCAGTACGAGGCTAAGATCAAGTCCCTGACAGACAACCTCCAGAATGTGGAGCACAAGAAGAGACAGCTGGAGGAGAACGTGGACCTTCTGAACGACGAGATCGTCAGGATCAGAGCTGAGGGTGAGCGCCGCCGAAACTGGGTTAGCTTCAAACTCGGACACAGTGTACGTGACACTATTTGACAGAAAGTCAAGATTAGACCAACTTGAGTGTGATAAATCGGGAGACCAGAAAAATGTACCTCTTTGGTTACAGTTAAATGTGGATGCTTTAAATGATTTGTAATAGAGGCCAAATATTTAAATCTCCATTGGTGGTCAGATGTAAGAGATTGAGGTTCAATTGGGCCCCATCCGTGTGGGAAGGGTAATCCTCAATATAAAGGGGCCGAGCAATCAGCCTTGTGGAATACCTGATCCCTACAAAGTTAAATGAAGTGATATTAAACCATCAAACAACTAAGAGTCAAACCCTTTAGTTCAACAAAAAAACTAAACTATGATGAACAAGTTCTTCAAGTATTAAGAAGTATTATGACTTTATTCTCATATTATTAAGACTTTATACTTATATTATTACAATTGTATTCTGGTAATAATATTATGACTCTTCTTGTATTACTACGACTTTATTCTCGTATTGCTACAACTAACTTGTGTTCCTGTGAAAATGAGTCTTTCAACAGGATACAGATCCAAAACATCATAATCAACACAGAAAGGGTTCAAATTTTAGTGAAGCTTCTGCAAAATTATTTTATTTTGTGTTTTTTTTTCAGAGAAAGTAAATGCCATGGAGAAAGAGAATGAGATCCAGTCCGCCAATGAAGTCAAGGTATTTTTCGCCTCTACGCTTTCCCTTCTTAACCTTGCTGTGACACCGGACAACATGTGAGCATGTGTGTGTGTGTGTGTGTGTGTCCCCAGGAGGCTGTGGAGAAGCAGATCCAGTCCCACCGAGAGGCCCATCAGAAGCAGATCAGCAACTTGAGAGACGAGCTGGACAGTAAGGAGAAGCTGATCACGGAGCTGCAGGAGTAAGAGCAAAGTCTGGAAACCTCCTTCTGTCGTTGGAAAGCATGCAGCTGTGCTGACTGTGTTCCTGCGGTCCCTGCAGCTCCAACCAGGAGATTGTGCTGGAGCAGGAGAGGCTGAAAGTGGAGCACGAGAAGCTGAAAGCAGCCGACCAGGAGAAGAGCCGCCAGCTGCAGGAGCTCACGTAAACATTGTCGTTTGGTCAGAAGGGAAGCTGTTGCCATCGGCATGACAACCTGTAGGTGGTAATAACCTGATTGTTGCTCCGCAGGCTGCTGCAGGACAGACGAGAGCAGGCTAAGCAGGACCTGAAAGGACTGGAGGAAACTGTGGTCAGTTATTATCTCCGTTATTTAACAAGGAGACAAATTTGCTTAGTACATATTTGTGATCTGACATGGAGAGGATTTGGGATGTGATCAGAGGAAGCAATCATTCAATAAAAGAGAAAAAAATCTGCTTCTTTTATTCCTAAGATTCTCCTAAAATATGGACATATGTGTGGATAACCTCAGACCTGGTGACCCTGAGGTGCCTCTCTTTAGCCATGTTTCCATCAAGGTTTTTTTTTTCCAATGCGCATTTTTAAGCATTGCATTAGAAAAGGATGGTGGAAAGAGCAAAATTTGAAATAACGTGCTCAATTTCTCAAAAATGTCGCTAGAAAAAGTTGGACAGCAAAGAGAAGCTGACCACTTCACCATGAATTCCTTGTTACATGTATTTGATTGCTAGAGGCACCAATAACTGTGCCGATTTTTCTTGGACGTTTCTGCCTCCGAACAAATAGAAAACAAATAATCAGTTTGGTGTTTCAGTGTGAGATCATGCTAGCCTGTGTCGGGGGTTTCTACAGACGTGCCAACAAGTGTGTGTGTCTGTGTGATTATTGAGAACAGATTCATTCAAGTCCATTGTTCTCAGAAGTGCATTAAAAACTAGATGGTGAGGAACAACGGATTGAGACTTGAGACCTTTTGATGGTTATGTTCACCCTGAACATTTAATTATCCGGGGTCACCAGGGTGTTGCCAGATACGACTGCTCCAGATAGACACTGAAGGAGGATAAGGAAAGAACGAAGGGATTGATTGTTTGACTGATTGATCGTCTACTGAGGTCTAGTAATGGACAAGACATACAGCTTAATCTCTTCTGCCACCCTCTCCTTTCATCTTTCTCTCTTTTTTTAGGCTCGGGAGCTGCAGACACTCCACAGTTTGCGGAGGCTTTTTGTACAGGATTTATCCAGAAGAGTAAGAAAGGTAGAACTTGTCATGTTCTATTTCATCTTTATGGCTAAACACACCTGCTACCTGCTGTTTGAAAGCCACCAACACGCCATTTCCACGTGGCGATCATCAGCAGCGATCAGACGAAACGTCTTCCGATTTTGCGCTGCTGTGGTGCTGAGCTTCATTTGCACCCTGATGGTTTTTTAATGAGTCCAGGGAACACAACAGACAGCGTCTGCGATAAGTAGGCCATCTGATTCTTTAAAGGCGGTGGATGTAAATCGGGGGCCCGGGGCTTCAGCGTGGCGCTCGTCTTCAGTCGTCAGCCCGGGGCAGATGGCGGCGAGATGAAAAGAGGCACATCCAGACTTTTCCCGTTCACTCACACAAAAATGCAAATCTGCTACTAATCATGTCCTTTAGCCTCAGATTTGGAATCAGTTTTAAAGGCTCAGCCTGTCAGGTTTGCAGTTGTGTAAAATAAATAGATTAGGGTTTGGGTATGTAATGTACCAAACTTAAAGGTGCAGTATGCAACTTTTATACAGAAAATATATACTTCTTTTACATGTGTGTTGAAACTGTCACATATGACACAGATAATCTGTGAAAAAAAAAAAATCAAGATCCTCTGGTATCTAGAAACAGCCAATCAGAGTCAGGAGGCGGGGCCTTGTTGTCCGCTACGGTGAGCTAGCAGAGTCTGTTGTGAATGCTAAGACTAGTTAGCTAGCATAGTCACCGACAACAGCAGGTAAGAGTTCTTCCTGTAATTATGAGTTGTTTCTCTGCCATTAGTACATTTAGCAGCGAGTACATGGGTATGATTAACAGCGCTAAGACCTGCCACCTGGCCTCCAGTGCATTTCTTCAGACAAAACTGGATCTGTCCACATATTATCTGTCTCATACTAAACTGTCATGAAACGGTGAGGGTTTTAACAAATATGTAAAAAAACATATATTTTATAGAAGTTAAAACTCTTTGCTCTGTTTGGACAGAATGGGCAGGACATGGATGACTCAGAAACCTGCGCTGCTCAGAAACAAAAGATCAGCTTCCTGGAGAGCAACCTTGAGCAGCTCACCAAAGTTCACAAGCAGGTAAAAACTCACAAGCACCCCACACACACACACACACCCACACACATGAGCTCCTCATACAAGCAGTCTCCACCTTTAGAAGCGTTTTGTCTTACAGTTCGCTCTCTCTTTTCAGCTGGTACGAGACAACGCCAGCCTTCGCTGTGAGATCCCCAAAATGGAGAAGCGCCTGCTTGCTACGGCGTCGCGGGTCCAAGCGCTGGAGGCCGCCCTGAAGGAAGCCAAGGAGAGCGCGGCTCGAGAAAAGAAGCGTTACGAGGAAGAGATGGAGCGCATGAAGGACACGGTCAAGCCCAAAAACATGGGCAGGAGAGCCTCTGCGGTCATAGGTGGGCAAAAACGTAGCAATATGATGATCAGAAGGGATTGTTAGAGGCACCAATAACGTAGCATTGGTGCTACGTTACTACCTGAGACTGTAACATAGCAGCCTCAGGTAGTAGGTCTGTCAGGTTCAGGTAAGCTGTATATATTTCTGAAGCCAGAGTGAAGAGTATCACATGTTGCAAATTTGTCAGGAAATGTAGCTTGTCTTAGGACCTGTGCTTTGGCTTTCTTTACAAAAAAGCTACTCAAATCAGTCCCTTAAAAAAAAGCAAAGTCTTTAATTAGATACACAGGTACTTCTCTTCTTATTTTTAAAATTGTCGGCCAACTTTCAAAACCCGAGAAACTTGACGATAAAAATCCAACACACAAACTGATTTCGCTCACCAACATTCAGATGTCAGACAGGAAATCTCGCAAAACCTCTCAGAGCCAAATGTGATTTCAGAGTAAACAAAGATGGCCGACGCAGAAAAAGCGATGGTTTACAGCTGGTTTAATTGTGCCTTAATGTGCATTTAATTAAAATGTTATAACTGATGCGAAGTCTTTTTGTCAAACCCAGTGAAGCCCATCAGACCGGGCCAGCTGCCCGGAGCGTCTCCCTTGATTGGCATCAACAGGGCACTGCTACTGCAGAACAGCCAGTCTGACACCATTGGAGAGGACAATGACAGGTACCAGAACATATCAAGCTCCATCTCTGTTGGAGAACTCTGTCTCTGAAAAACACAGAGGAGGCAAAATAACTTGAGTAAGCAGAAATCATTTACTTTCTTTTTCTTTTACCTCACAGCAGTTAAGGATCTTCAGACCGATGCCCAAACCTGAAGCCAAAACCTCAAACCAGCAGACTGCACTAAGTCCTGGACACTCTGCACAAATCCTCCAGTGTCAAAATGTGTACATCAGGGGTGTCAAACTCCAGTCCTCGAGGACCGGTGTCCTGCAACTTTTAGATGTGCCTCTGCTGCACCACCTGAATAGAATAATGAGGTCATTAAGGCTCTGGAGAACTGATCTACACGAGGAGGAGGTGATGAAGCCATTTCATTCCAGCGTTTTGTACCTGTGGCACATCTAAAAACTGCAGGACAGCGGCCCTTGAGGACTGGAGTTTGAGACCCCTAGTGTACATACTGTATAGAAAAGCACCGCTGCTCTTTAACGCTAACAAGCTGCTAATGCAAGAAAGATTGTTGCAAATGCCTAGAAAATTCTGCTTCTACTGTGAGAACTTTGTGTTCTTTTCACCCGCACATTAATCATCAGCTTGTAAAAGAAAGTGAGCCTACGCTGCACTAAAGACCTCTACAATGTCACCAAGTGAACATGAACCCATTCAACCGCTGGGTAGATGCGTAGAACAAATCCACGCCTGGACGTGTCATCATTTTAGTATCAATAGATACAAAACTGAAGTTATTATTTCTTGACCTAAACAGGAGTGAAGCACGCAGCTTCAGTTTTTACGGCTGGAAACTAGAGATCAGGCCCGAAATCTGGGTGCAGTGATGAACTCTGACCTGAACCTTCAGAGACACAAAAGACAGTCACAAAGTCGGCCTTCTGTCACCTGAAGAACATCTCCAGGATTAGAGGATTAATGTCCCAACAAGATGAAGAGACACTCTTTCATGCTTTCATCTTTATTTGCAACATCACCCACATCACTCCAGTTTTAACGTTTTGTTAGTTTAGAAATCACTGAACGGCTTAGCACCAAAATACATTAAAGATCTGCTGTTGTCATAGCTACAGGTCTTCTGTTTCTGGTTCTGCTCTGCATTCCTGGAACCAAACATGGAGGAGCAGCATTCAGTTTCTATGCACCACAAATCTGGAATAAACTCACAAAAAATGGCAAAACTGCTAGAACACAGAGTTCCCTTAAATCAAGGCTAAAAGTCTATTTGCTTAGAGTTCCCTTTGATCAATAATAACTGGAACATTCCAGTCTGGATCACATTTTTTTTTAATTACTTCTCCTTATTTTTGTGTCACGTTTGTATCGTGTAAAGTGCTTAAATATCCTAGACAAGTAAACTTGACTTGATCCAAAACACTTTTCATTGACATCAACAAGCTTCTGGAATAATTTAACTGGATATTTGATATTTGCGTATGATTAAAGGTAGACCTCTGTTAAGCTGATTGGTTTTGGAACAGGCTTGTACATTTCAGCCAAGAGTAGAGATCAGGGCGACTCCAGTAGCTTAATGGTTTTGTTGTGTGTTTGGGATCACTGTGCTGCCAGAACACACAACTGTGTTCTTCTGGCTTTTGGTTTGAGATAAAACCTCAAATCAAGTCTGCATTCTTCATTTGTCCTTCCACTTTGTGTGATGTACCAACAACACTGGTACTACCACCCCCATGCATAACCTCGCAATTTTCACCTGAGGGTTTTTGAAGCAGCCTCTTCGTTGGTCGGGATGGCCTCCTCTCCGTCCGTCCACCTTGGACTCTTGGATCGCTTGGTGGCTCTTGGCTCGTTCCTGGACATCATGTCAATTATCCTTTTGTATGAGCTAACTGTTAGCTCATACAAAAGGATAATTGTATGAGCCAGTTGGGTGAAATTCAGGGTCAGTTGGGTGAAATTCAACACTCTTCTGTGTTCTGACAAGACAGTGATGGCAAACGCTTTTAAATACTATTTTTTCGGATGGATCAAGCAGGGAAACATCAGGCTCTTGATGATGCTTCCCAATTCAGCTCCTGCTGAAAGTTAACACCCACTGCCTTGGTCTGTGATTTATTAGCAGCTTAATGGACATTTCTCTGGATATTCCCAAGAGTGTAAATATTTGAGGAACAAAATCAGTTAAAACACATCATAAAAAGCCAGGAGATGAATATGATATCCACTGCAGTTATGTGGAAGTAAACCGACTGAAGCTGTAGGTCTGTCACCATATTTGACTATATATATATATATCTTCACCTAACAGAAGCTGATTGAAACAATGGATAAAAAGAATCAATTTTCCCAGATTTTGTTTTTCTTTTCTAAACATAATAAATTGCAGTTTGACGAAACTCAATATTTGTGGAATTATTTCCTGCTTCTTGGGGGAAAGGTACATATTTAAATGATGATATTGCATTCCATGGAATCCACATTTCCATTCTGGAAAGCAAGAACTAGTGGAATCCCATTTGTGCTTCCATCTGTCATTCCCTCCTCACACCGACAGGTTGTGCTTTTCCCTGGTGTGGCGCTTTTTTAGGCAAACATTCCTGCATCATCATGAAATCCTGTCCACTTGTTCTTTGTCCTGAGGCTGATGTCAGTTTGTCTGTAGTCTGGCTGAGTGTTTTCCACTAAAGGCCTGCTGTGCTCTTGGATCATGCAGGCATTAAATCATTCATGATCCTGCTCAGATGGTGAAACTACCCGCTGTGTCTGCCAAAGAGAAGCCAGCGCCGACCGGGAGGGGCCGCGGGGAAACTTTACGCGTTTAAGACCTGAAGAATGTGAACATTAAACCCGGGATTTTATGTGTCGTAATCAATCGCTGGAGGCGCGACGGGATGACAGGAAATGTCAAACACTCCAGGTGGAGCAGAGAAAGCCCCGGAGTTTCTGCGGAGCTGGAAACCCGCCGGAGGTGTCGGACCGGGAGGCGCATTGATGTTTCCAAAGAAATATATGTCACATGTGAAATGTTTTATTTTTCATTGTTGTTTTGTGTGTGGGTGTAGATAACCAATATATAAACAACTAAAAAATAAATATCGCAAACTCGCCTCTCAACACAAAATGTTTTTGGATATATCAAATGACTTAAATATAGCATTGTGCATGCCTAACATGTAACACATACTATCAATATGCAAATTGTAGGTATCTTGAAAATATTACAAAGCAGTGGCATTACATGTTTGAAGCAAAAAGTTCTGTATTCCAAATTGTAAAAATGTGCAACATTTATTTATTTTTTACCCACGATGCCTCCCGGGGCACACTGCCTTTGGCAGAGAGCCATATCTCCCTCATTGATCATAGATCATTTGTTTCATATTTAGCTAGTCAACATTAGGAGTGGTCCCTCCAGGAAGGTGGAGGAGGGGGCTTATGGGAGGGGGCATAGCCACCCTGGAAAAATCTTGTGTACACCACTGGCCCCCTGAATACAATCTTGATGAGTTCATGCAAAATCATACAGTCTTCTTCAATCAAAACATAAATATGAAACACAATAATTAAATATAAAAGATAAAATTTAAAGAAATCCAAAATTATGTATATATATATTTTTTATCATTACTTTTGCCACCCAAAAGGTTTTGCTGGCCTGGTCAGGCCGCCACCGAACATCAGCCACAGAATTTAAATTACACAATGACACCGTTCATAAAGATTAACCCACTCAGTAAAAAGGAAATAAAAGAAACAAAAAAAGAAATCGATCAACCTTTTATTCTAACAGCGCTGACCGGATGTGGCCGCTGTTGCCTCCCTGAACTTGACGTCCAGCAGAGAGGCGGGGGATTGCGAACCGAGCGGCTGACTGGAGGGCTGCTGCTGCGGGCTCCAGTCAGGGGTAACACACGCTGGGTAGCGGGGCTCCGGAGAACTTCTCCTGCTCTCCTTCAGCGGCGGCTAGCGGAGCACAGAGGCCGACACCAAAGCAGCTCGTTCCGGGGGAGGGGTGAGTGCAGTTCGGTTCGGTTCGGTTCTTCGTGACGTTCTGGCCCGGTGAGAGGCTATTGGCTTCTAACGGAGTTACTTTGTTGCTATGCGCGCCGTTGCAGAGCTGCTGGGGCTCCCTGTGAACCTGCAGTGCTTTTTGTCCGCAGCGGAGCGACACTGTGGAAATAACCTAATGAAGAGGGAGGCGGTACGGCTGGCGTCACTTTTCTAACGGTAAAAGTTGTGCCAGGTGGTGTAATTAAAGCCTAGCAAGTGATACCTGCATCCTTCTGGTTTGGCTCGTTTCCTCCCGCTGGTTCAGGTGGTGTTGGTGGGGAGAGTGGGGGGTCTCTGTCCCGGTTCATGGGAAGCCGTGGTGATGCTGACTGGGGATTCTTTGTTGTCAACGAACAAGGATTAAACTCCTTTGTGTTGGCTTTCTGCAGCCTGCTTGAGGCAGGGAAGGAATGGACCCTGCCCCCCATCGAAACGCCCCTGGGCAACTCACCCACCGCCCCCTAAAAAATAACTAACTAAATAAATAAAACCGAGCCAGCGTGCTTGTTTGCAGGCTTTAACAGTTCTGTGGTGGTTTAATAAGCCGCAGAGGCTGCAGCGCATGTTGGAGTGGATGCTGGGTCACATCTGTTTTGAATGAAGCGTAGGGACAAAGGCAGTCAGTCTCGGTGTGTTTTACTGCTGAGGTAGTCGCCCTGCAGATGTGTGTTGACAAAAAGCCCGTTCTCTCTAATGGGAGATTTTTTTTTTTTCATGTCTTTTCGCTCTGGATTTCCCAATAAGGCGTCCAGTTAAGTGCTTTTGCTGCATCTGTACCTTTAAAGCAGTGAGGAGGAGAGATGTTGATGTGGTTTTGCGAGCTGACTGTGAACACGAGTGTCCTTGGAGTTGAAAGTTTTCACACTGCTAGTTGCGCTTTTCAGCTTTTCAGGAGAAAACCACAGATTAACCTGGCGTAGAAAAGTAAGACTTCCAGCTGCTTCCATTCACTGCCGCTATGTTTTGGAAATCGCCTACCATCTTTAAAAAGTTGGTTTCAAAAATTGCCGAAAATGTTCATGGTATGGTTCCTGTCGGGGATGCACGATATATCGGCAATAACATCGGCTGATATTAGTCATAACACTGATATTTATTTTTTATCTTGTTGCCGTTTGTTTCTGGTCAGGGATTTGTTTTTCCAAAGATGTTGAAACTGTAGTGAACCATATGGATAAATATCGTTAGCGGGTCGTAACAACGACATTAGTATCAGATATTGATATCGGCCCAAACTTTCTATTGGTGCCTCCCACTTCCTGTGGTTTAATGTCCTACTTAATGAGATACCAGAGAACGTTTCTAAAAGCTCCAAACATAGTTGCCCCAGTACTGCCTCCCACCCCCACCTGTTACCTTACACTGGTCGCAAGGAGACTACACTTATAAAAATCAGAATACCCGCAAATAGTTATGATAAATAATTCTTAGGGGTGCAGCACCCATACATCAGCCGGCCAATAAATCGGCACCGATTTCCAATAAGCCGTATGTTTAGCTCATGGTATATGTTTTTGATTGATTGTAATGCATTAATTTGGTAGAGGGAAGGTGTAATTTTTCATCAGGTTATGTGTGAGTCTCATACTTGATTGTTGTTATAGATTGTGTCTTTGCAGTGACATGTTGACCTCTACATTACTGTAGTACAGGTTAAATTACTACAGTAACACTGGAAGTGGCAGACATTTTATATATCCAAAATAAATAAACAAAACAACAGAAAAGAGAAAAACAATAACTTATTGAGCTTGTTTCAGTTTATTATGACTGCTCATTGGGACTCGAGCAGTAAAGTGTATCACGTTTTAGCTGCAGCTGATTGAGCATTTCTAGAATGTCGTTCTGGAAGTTTGCAGGTTTCAGAACCGCAGTGGGTTTCCTGGATGTTAACATCTGAACAGGCAGACTCGCCCGTTGCGCAACATGCTTTCAAATCTCCGCTGATCAACAAGTCGGCTGGCACGCCGCCGGGTGACTTTCACCGCTGTGTTGACACCACACAGCGCCGGGAATCTGTTTCTGCTGGAAGTTTACTCACCCAGGACGTCTGGCAGAGCGCTCAGACCGCAGAGCAGCTGGAAGGACCAACTGAGCTGTCAGGGTTTTTTTTTTATTTTTTTTATTTGTTGTTTGCAGTAGTGTGTGTGTGTGTGGTTAAACAGTAGTGAGTCGTTGCAGTGGGACTGTTGGCCCCTGCCAAGGTGGGAAACGTCATGCTTGAACTTGAGCCAGTTTTGGTCCCTGATCGTTCTCTGGGTTTCATTTCCCACCATCCCTCCTGAGCTCCAGGATCCAGCTCACTGTCGGTGGGTCGGGTTCATTCATGGTGGCGCTGCTGTCTGGATGCCTCTGATTTTTCAGTTTCTATGTTCATCTAAAGGTAGCGGTGTCCAGACTTTTTGAGGCCACAAAGTTTTACAAATTTATTTAAGTATAAATGGAAAAAAAATATGTTTTTTTTATATTTACCAGCTAAGTAAACAATAAACTCAGCACAGAATGTTTTCATGAAATAAGCGAAGATCTCTCTGGACCAGAGATCTGTAAATAATTGTGGATTTTAAACAAAAAAAAAGATTATTGCAGATTGTTTTAATAACACCCCCCCCCCCCCCCAACAAAAACCAAAAACCCACAACCACCACCCACCCCACCCACACCACCAAAACAACACACAAAAAGAATTTA